>KV908402.1:327235-339735 GCA_002005505.1 Botryococcus braunii
GAAGCCATGAAATATTGCAAAGTACTCCTTGCTTGCTCGCGGATGGCGTGAGCAATCTGGCAAACCCCTCACAGAGCACCAACGTTAGACAACAGAACACTATAGATCCACAAATTGCTCGCTCCAAGATGCTAAAGTGCCAACCAATAGAACAAACATCCCCCTGAAAAGCATGGCCATGCAGGAGAAGCGCGACAGCTTCCGTCATGGCTGAGCGCATGACTGCGCCCATATGGAAGCGCATGTTCTGTCGCCTTCAAGTGACCATCTAGACCGGCAACCATTAATCACTTTCCGCCGTGCAGCATGATCAGAAAGTGCTGCATGGAGGCTTTCAATGCATTGTCAGCCACAGAGCAAAACACGCCCCAACTTCTTCAAGAAGACCACGTGATTCAACCATCGTGGCATTATTTATCTATCCAAGATAAGGTAAGTAAGATTTTAATGCAATGTCTTGCTAAATCACCAAACAAGTCATCTTGCTAAATCATCAAACCAGTCAACCTGTATATTGAACCAACAGACACCGAGAACAATCACCAACAAATGAAACTAAGCATCTATTGATGAAGGAAACAATAATTTGGCGAAGGAAAGGAACCCACCAATGGGTACCGAGCCAAATTTTAAAAGATGCGGCAATAAAAACCTGCAATGCACACTCTCAACTTGTCAAGCATTGAACCGGCACTGCTGCTTTGAACTGAACCTGACCATGCTGGCATCCTTTTCAAACCCTTCCAACTCCGAGCATTTATTCACGCATATTGATAATGTAGAAGTGTGGCTTCCCTTGATAAATGAAACTACTCCTTGAAATTTCCTCTTCACCAACACTGCCAAACCATACATAAAGTTTCCTTTCATATGGTTTTCAGTCACAGCTGTAGACTGCTGTACAAAGTATTTATGCTGCGACTGGAAAATGTGGGATAATCCGAGCCCTTTCTCAATTACATGACCGTTGATTTATCAAATCAACAGTCATGTTGCTACAATGACACCAGCAGCATTGCCTAGACCTCAACTCCATAAATCTAAACTTTCAACCAACCACCTTGATATAAACAGCCCTCTTTGTAATTTTAACCTGAGCAATCTGGCCATCTAACCCAGCGTATACCCTACAAGTTCATACCAGGTTACAGGTTCAAAACAACCAGATCAACATCAGGTTTCAGCCTCGACTTCAGCGCCATGTACGTCCAGAACCCGAGCAATCTTCCTTTGCACTAGAGGAGCCATTTTCGCATTTCATCTCACGAATGCACATTTCCTGTTGCTACAAATCTTGTAGAGCTTGTGCTTGATAAGCTGCATGCACCCTGATCGGATAGACGGGCCTTGTCCAGCCCTTACTAATTTCCACTTATCATTGCCTATACAGCAAATGTGACGGTACTGCCTTCTATTTGAGCATGTGAAGTGTGTTGGGGAGGGGGGAGCTGCATCGACATTCATTATGCATGATAAGCTCATAAAGGAACAAAAGCAAACGAGGCATGCAAAACGCTGGGAGGCTGGAGGAAAATATGCCTTACCATTCTGGATGCCCGGCCTCTGAAACCCAGGCTTTGAAACGCTCCAACATCAACTTGTCAAAACACATAAATTCTCCAACACGTTCTCTGCTGTGTGGCCCAGAACTTTGAGAGGCGCCCATGGATTTGACACTGGCAGGTTCATCATTATCAACTGGGGCTGAGACCCAGTAGTTAGGAGCCCCCAACATTTTGAAGAACAGGCTCATGTGCCACTCCTGGTCAAAAATCAGGGGGGAGAAAGGGTAGGCCCAAATTCCCTCCGGGCCCATTGGAAGGCATATGTCTGTCAGTACTGTGCCTGCAAACCCAAAACAACTGAATCATGAATGTCATCAGTTGCTGGTAACTCTACTACAGCCTCAGGCCTGCAACTCACTGCAGGCTGGGCCCCATTCTGTAAAACATCTCTGCCCCACCCCTTTTGGCTCTGTGTCCTTCCAACCTTCCCAGCCCCAAAGCCCCATATCCCAGTCTATCCCTTCCAAGTTGATTGTTTCGGTCACTTCCTCATAAATAGGGAAGTTTGGCTTTTTGGAAACACAGACACACACACACACACACACACACACACACACACACACACACACACACACACACACACACACACACACACACACACACACACACACACACACACGCGCGCACGCACTCGCACACACACACACACACACACGCACACACACACGCACACACACACACACACACACACACACACACACACACACACACACACACACGCACATACGCACGCACGCACGCACGCACGCACGCACGCACGCACGCGCGCACGCGCGCGCGCGCACATACACACACACACACACACAGAGAGAAAGGGAGGGGGGAGAGAGAGAGAGGGAGGGAGAAAGGGAAAAGGGGGGGGAGACAGAGGGGGCGGGCAGAGACAGAGAATTTGTGGGCCTGCGGCAGCCTCAGCGCGACATCAGAAACCTTAGATACACTACCAGTATCTAAGAACATTTTGAAGAAAATGTGGGAAATGCAACCACTAAAGCAACACAGCACCATCTCTGCAGTTTCTGATTGCAGATGTCAAGCAATTATCTGGCACATTCCATGAGGAGACAAGGCTTCACCATTCCCCCCGACAGTTATGCACAGCACACTCAATACTCATTTTGTTAAGTTTACTGTATATGAAACCCCCCCTAAAGCAGGTCCCTGACAATGCCTCAGGGCAAGAGCGCACCCCATAGCTCCCGATCTTCGGCTAGGATGCTTTGGACAATGTCCTGCGCTGCTTTGGTAATGTGCATCATTCCAGTTCTGCCATCACCCGGAATGGGTCTGTTATCTAGCTCAAAGCTTAGACACTCCATGTTAAAATTCCCATGCTGGCCTTGGAGCAGCATCTCCATTTTGTGTTCGTGCGACAGACCCTGAAAGTCTGACAGCACATTAACCAACGCTGGAAGTTGATGGACATTCAACAAAACTTGAGCAAGACAAACAGGTGGCACTACCCATTACAAGACATCGATTGGCCTCTTCTTGTTTCTTACTAGAGGAAACACTTTCAGTAGTAATTGTTTCCGGCCGTTCATTCCTATCAACCCCTGTGAGAAACTCAAGGTGGCTCAACCATGTCCAAGAAGCCTCCCCAACCCCCTCTCCCCCCCCCCCCACTGCCCACACACACACACACACACACACACACACACACACACACACACACACACACACACACACACACACACACACACACACACACACACATCGACAAAAGAACACCCACATGCAACCGGGCCTGTGCAAATTTGGAGACACATGAGTTCCCTTGTTTTCTTAATACGTTTGGGGAATTCTCGTCATGACTGATGAGTATGACAATGCCCCCAACGTCAGCTGAATGCTAAAAGATTTACATAGCCAGGAAATAACGACAAAGCAAACTCAAGCACGCTAAACAGTGCCAAGCAAAGGACATAATTCACAACTGAACGTGTAGACCTACCGGACACAGCCCGGGGGGCAAGCCGCTGAAATTCAGATTCAGTTGCACAGTCAATCCTGCGTTTTGTGCAGCTCGCATGCAAATGAGGTACGACTTGCTGGCACTCTGAGGATCCTCCCACCTGAAAAAACAATTTTCCTCTAAACTCCAGGAGACTGCAAGCTGTGGTTGAGACCAGCACAACAACCCTAGCATGTTGAAGACATAGTCACCAACAAGGAATTTCATGTGCTATATCTACCTTGCATCGAGGGAAATTCCGTCAAATCCCAGTCTTTTCAACAAGAGTAAGTCATCTGCCAGACGGCTGCAGTTGTCTGGGCCGTGCAACCCTGTTCGAATATCAGCACATAGATGCCGCACATGGAGCGTCAAAGACATTCACTCCTACATGAGAAATTGCACGTGCAAGGAGGGAGTATCCCCTCTAAGCAGGAAAAGACAATACGCCATTACCCCAGTGAATCTCTTCAGTGGCACACCCTCGCATGGTCCCTTCTGCAAATAGGGAGTCCAGCTACCGTACAAGCCATACTATATATGTGGAGAAACAAAACGAGAAATAATAAAAGCTTGAGATATGTTCACTCATTACGGATAAATCGCACGTGAAAGTAGAGAAATCTGCTTTAGAGCAGACCTGGACAAGACAGTGCTACAGGAAGGAAGCCATTACAGTGGCACCACCCTCTCATTATCCCGATCTACAAACAGGTACATCTGGCTTGATACCTGAATCATACGTCGTACTATCGATTTGGAGAAACAACTCCGTCTTCGCTAACTGCAACCCCTTCTTAACAAGACGAGGAATCGGCCGACCAGCTTCAGGGAAGTACACCTGCACACAACGCACACTGAGAAGGACCACATCACCTTTGAAAATGTTATTATAGGGAGTCATAAAAGCCAAATGAAGCTTACCGGCCCATTACCACACAATATTTTGAGAAGCGTACGCCCCCTTCTAGTGGCTGAAGCCGTCCGTGCCGGTCCTGAGGAGCCCTTATCAGACGACAGAATTTGGCTGACATACCAGTTCCTTGTATAATCACTCCCAAAAAAAGGCTCGACTGACTCTTGAGACACGATTGCTCGCCGACAGGTCTTCTCTTGTGACTGAGAAACTGGCCGCCCCGCTGTTTCTGACCGGCCTGTAAAAGACAAAAAGGCACGACCATTACAGGACTTCACATTACACTTTAGGTCTCAGAGATGACCGCAACCATATGAAAGTTAGTTGACAATTGCCACATAGATCGAGAGTTTCTCAGGCAGCCAACTTTCTCGAGAGGCGAAAAGTAAACAAGAATAAATGTGCAACTGAAATCTCTCCTTGAAACGCGCCGTGGGAATTGAACCAGTTTACTGCTTCTTGAACTTGGGACCACGCCCTCCGAGAGCGGCGCTAACCTAGTTCACAGCGCAGTGAGTAACGGGGATCCTTATCGCAGGACTACTGGTCTCCCCAGGGGGCCCGCCGGTACCCTGCAGCAGTCTCCCCGCCGGTCTTCCTTTCCATTCGTGTCCTGTCCTTTCCTTTCCAAAGATGGAATCGGGTCCTGCGCAATGATGGACGATAGAGACCAATTGCAGCCAGAGGCAGCCCCCAAGGTCCATGTCAGAAGGCTAACATTCCAGCCGAATCAGCAGCCCAATATTGCAGCATCACCGTAGCAGCAACACTGGTGGTAAAACTGGGGACTCATTTAAAGGAGTGGCCCCGGGGCCTGTCGCACTGTCAATGGATAATGCCATTTGCAACGCTCAGATCCTACAACATGCCGTGACCGGCTAACATTCCAGCCGAATTAGCAGCCCAATATTGCAGCATTAATGTAGCAGCAACACTGGTGCTAAAACTGGGGACTCATTTAAATGAGTGGCCCCGGGGCCTGTCGCACTGTCAATGGATAATGCCATTTGCAACGCTCAGATCCTATAACATGCCGTGACCGCCTCACTAGTTCGCAGCTGCAGGACAATCCTCTACCTCCCACAAGCAGTGCTCCTCCTGCTGAATTGTTCGAAGCTCTTGCTACCTGCGAAGAGTTGTCAAGATACCTACAAAGAGGCTTTCACAGCTCGGGTTCTGCCACCAGTCGCACATGCGCCAAATTATGATATTGAAGAACTGAGATGTTTTTAGAGATTTGATGGATTTCGACTGCTTTTCAGAGCATCGTTAATGTCTTGGCAGGAGGCAACGGCCCACTGCATGCAGCCAGCTCGGCTCCGTTGCCCATTGTCACCAGGAGGTCAAAGAGCCCTTCTCCCTTGCACCCACCTTGCTTCAATCGTGCAAACAGCCCCTTTCCCCCTCCATGTTACCCCTCTGCCTTTGACGCCAGGGCTGCCTACTACATCCTAGTCCCCAAAACCAGATTCAGCTCCCGAGAGAGCTCTTAGGAATCCTTGAAGTGTCCCCATTGCAACAAATACCTGAAGCAGCTGCACAGTGCAGCTCAGTGTGCCACATGTGATGGAATAACCCATGAGCCGTTCTTAGCTGTTTGAGAGACCGAAGCATGGTAGGGTTTGAACCTCAGATCTATGCCAGTGCGCAAAACGAGAGCACAACAATGACCCTTCCAGACCAGATCGTGACCCTGCCATGCTTCGATCTTTCACACAGCCTCCAAGCGTCTGCTTGTTTGTTCCATCACCCTATACAGGATATATTCCACATTTGCGGAAAAGCGTGGCCCAGAGCCGTTCCGGCACTAGCATCACTTCCGCCTCCTCATCCCCATGTCCGTCCACTAAGAAGGGTTCAAGCACTTAAGTGTCCAAACCGGAAACAACGCATTTAGCCACGTATGCGCCCGAAGATGAAGGGCATTTCGACCCGCTATTTTGGTATATGCCATCTTAAGGGAGTCCATGCATTTTCTTGTAAAGCACTTCTAAGTTGAATTCAGATCTGCTAGGGCAAGCCTTAGATGTTAGAATTATCCCTATGCCCTGGCTTTGCACCACGAAAGGTGTTAGGTTATGGGCATTCAGCGTATCCTGCAGGTGTGTAGCTGTGCTACAGCTGTGCACACGCAGACAGGTCATAAGTGTATGCTCCTCCAGCTACAGTCCAAGCCGACTGTCTGCACTTGAGCAACAGCAACTGTAGAAACAAGACGAGCATCTTAAGTGCCCAGCATCGTTTTACCACAGTTCCGTTACATGAAAGGTCTGTCAATGAGCTAACTCTCCACGGATAAGACTCTTGACGGCTACGAGCAAGTACCTTCCTATACTCAATCCAGACTCCGTCCTTTAGCTGTTTGGGAGGCTGCAGCTCGATTGTGCACTAAGATGGTTCACGTACACTACAGCAATCACACATGAACACAATATCACTAAACACCATCCGTCACCGCACATGTGCACATGCAGACAGGTCGTTAGTGTATGCTCCTCCAGCTACAGTCCAAGCCTAATGTGAGGGCTAGCAACTCTATAAACAAGAGTAGCAACAAGACTAGCAAGGGCCCAGCATCTTCTTACCACAGTTGCCCGACTGTGCGGTGACCGCTGCTTTAATAGCCTTTCCACAAAAACCGCGTGATCCAGATCAGATTGTACCTTCAGAACACCGTCCACATCTAACCATGTTCAAAGGTACCTTATGTTCACAATGTACCCATATCCTCATATTGTACACATGAAGCTCACGTAAAGCACAAGGCATCCAATAATAATGTTCATAACTCAACACTTCCCTTGCCTGCATGCTTTATGTGTATCTTCTCAAACCTAATTAATCAAGGTGACCAATGAACACGGGCTTGTTAAGTGGCTTGGTCATGATTTCAGCCACATTACGAGCAGATTCCACCACCTGCTTCGTGCCAGGAGTGAAACAAATATCAGTGAGTGTAGTACGTACATCAGAGAGGCACGTGCGCCTGCCCTCCTTAGGATAGATTGGTGCGGCCAGGACTTCGAAGTCACCATTGTACTGCGTATTTCGCCAGTGAACTTCACTGCCTCATCTTTGAAAACAATTGTCTGGCCAAGGGCCAGACCAAGATAACTAAACTTACTACTGCACAGTGACTTCATCAAAAAATACACTGCCTCCTGTCTGCCAGCACAAAACCGTTGAATTTGTGCACTGGTCACTCGCACAAATACGATCGGGTTGCTCTCTGTTTGCTGGCACGCTTACATTGAAGTTGCTCGTACTTTGCTGGTAGAAAGACGTCGAACCCGCACCGTCAGTCTTGGCATGCTAAGTTCAGGCTTAATGAACTCATGAGGTGCATTAGAAAATTCATGAGGTGCATGAGTAAAAGAATGAAGAGAACAACAGCGGGAAGCTCGTGCTTCACTAGAGAGGGCGTCCCAGCCCTGGTGGACGCCCTCCTGCGGGGCCAGTGCCCCGTTGGAGGCCAGCTCTTATTCCTCTGCCAGGCGCCATCTCTTGTCCACTTCTCCCGCCACCTCCGGAGCGGCCTCCAGGGTGCCCCCTTCCACCCCTTCCCCCTCTTCCTCCTCTGCCTCTTCCCCTGCTCCTCGCCAGTTACACAGCCCCAGTGACATCTTGCAAATGTGCTGGACACACGAAGCAATCCCCCCATGGAACCCCAGAGTAAATTCGACATGCCTGAAAATCGGCCTGAGAGCGCAGGCATCCCATGGATCCCCACCCCCCGCGGTTTGCGGGGTAAGGGGATGGTGGCGAGCATGCACGCTCGCTCCCACACCTCCCTCCTTTGCTCCCTCGCAGGCAGGCAGGCAGCCGAGCGCACACATGCACGCACCCGCACGCACACGCACACGACGCACACACGCAGCCAAACACATGCACACGCACATGTGCGCACGCGCACACGCACACACCACACACGCACATATACACGCACACGCACACGCACGCACACACACACACACACACACACACACACACACACACACACACACACACACACACACACACACACACACACACACTGTGTGCCTTATGAAGACACAGGCCGAGCCTACCATCCTCTCTTTGAAGCCAACCTTCTTCTCACTCAGCCCGATAATCCACTGCCGTGAGGCCCGAATGAGGAAGGTTGGCTCAAGTAAGGGGAGGGTTGACCCGGGTGAGAGGCTGGTAGGCTGATGTGAGAGGAAGGCTGGCCGTCTAAGACGAGGCCAGGAGGAAGAGGAAGGATTGGCGGACGTGAGAGAGGGTTGGCCCATGGAAGAGAAGGGTTGGTTCAAGGACGAGGATGGCTTGCTCAAAGGAGAGGATCGTTTGCTCCAGGAGGAAGGGAGAGGATGTCTTTCTAAAGGGAAAAGACCGTTTCCTAAGGAGGAGGGGAGGACGGCTTGCTCAAAGGAGAGAATCGTTTGCTCAAGCAGGAGGGAAGAGGATGGCTCTCTCAAGGAAGAGGATCGTTAGCCCATGTAAGGAGGGTTGGCCCGCGTGAGCGGAGGGCTGGCCTGAGTAAGAGGAGTGTAAGCCTGGGACGTAATTCTTTCTCCTTCTTGATTGTTTGGGTAAGTGCCGGGGTGGAGAGGAGGATGGAAGTAAGAGAAAGGTTGAGGGGAACCTGTCCCGGAAGTCCTGGCTGCCGGTACGAATGATAGGCTGCATGGCGAGGCGCCGCCCATCCTCTGCAGCCCAGTACTCGTCTGGGCGGGACTTGGACTCCACAACAGGCAACCCGTTTAGCAAGGACTGGTAGGCTTCATCCAGGCCCCACTCTGCCGCCCCGGACGTTATGATTTGCAGGTACCTGCGCTGGCACGCGCACGCTCTACGAGGCCTCATTTAAAAGTAATGGTACAACTGACTAAATCGGACTAAATGGCGGGCGTCTCTGTGGCAAAGAAATGAGGCGGATGGACAAAAGCCTAAGCTGGATGGCTGTACGGACACTAGGAGGAGGCCTGTTGAGGTTGTTGGGCGGGCTGCTGGATATGGGCAGCTAGGAAAGGTGTGGAGAGATAACATTAGCAGCGTGAAAACACATCCCGTGCACACGATGGGCATTGTGCGACATGACGGTGCTGGTAAAGGATGATGATGATGATGATGATGATGATGATGATGATGATGATGATGATGATGATAACCTCCGCATACGTGCTCGACCGCACATGTGTGGAGGTACCGAGGGAGTACAGAAATGACCACCAGTTAAACGCTGTACGCAGGATGCGGAGGAACGGCACATGCAGAGACAGGAGTGAAGAAAGCCAATAAAAAACAAGACATGCAACCCACCGATCGGGAGGGGGGAGTCCGTCACGTATGCGGCGCTCAGGCGGGGAAATAAAGGCAACGGCTCGAATCCGGGGGCCCCCCTCGTATGGCTCTGCCTCCACTTCGGTTGGCCTGCCCAACCACAAATCCCCCCTATAATAATTAAAAAAAAAAAAAAAAAAAAAAAAAAAAAAAAAAAAAAAAAACCACCACCACCACAACAGACAACAACATCAACGACAACGACAGCAACAACAAACCACCACAACAGCAACAACCATTAAACACTGAACAACAAAATGACAATAAAAGAAGCTACCATTGGGTGTGAGCACTTGGGGTCCGAGCACACACTTGTGAGCTCAGATTTGTCTGCTCTCTCCGCAGCTTCCTCGCTTGTTTCAACTGTCGCGAGCTCCTGACACATTGTACATGCATCTGAACTTGCGTCACCAATGTCTTCGTTTCTAGATTAGAATGATGGGACATGTCCATACGATTCTTCTGAATGATGGGCATCAGTTCCTCCCAACTGTCTCCACCCCCCTTCAGCATGTGTGCCTCTACTCCTCCTCACACTCACATTCGACAAGACAGGGGGAACTGTGTTTGGCAAATTCCCCAATTGCAGAGCATAGGAGCATAGCACAGCCTTGCATAGCATCACATAGCAGAGCATGGAAGACTAGCGAAGTATCCCATAGCCTAGCGTCACATAGCTGGGCCTAGCGCAGCATCAGCATGGCTAGCACAGCACAACAGCATGTAGTACCACAGCACAGCATAGTCTGAAATGCATTACAACTAGCACAGATTAAAATGCACTACAGTACAGCACATCACATCATAGATTAATGATGCACTACAGCACAGCACAGAGTAAAATGCACTACAGTACAGTACAGCACCCCACAGCACGCCCCCACGCGCACATGCAAGGGAGGCAAAGCAGGGGTGGCCGAGCGTTGTGTCACACCAGTACTCGTGCTCCAGGTTGGTCAACTTGGCAAAGTCGAGGCAGGACAGCTGGTGCAGCACCCCGTGCGCGGCGTTCCCTCCGGGGCTCTGCTGCCCCTCTTCCAATGGCATTAGGTTCCCCATCGCCCCCCTGTCCAGATGTCACCTCTTACTAATGTGACTAACACCATGTTTCCCTTCGCCCCCTGTCCAGGTGTCACCCTTTACAAATGTTAGTAATAGCAGGTTTTCCAAACCCTTACTAATTTAGTAATTGCATGTTTTCCAAGGGCCCTGGTCGGGGTGTCACCGGTTGCTCATGTTACCGTCACCATCTTCCCGATTGCCCCCAGTTCAGAATATGTTCCTTCCTAATGTTACGAGTACCACGTTCCTTCCTAATGTTACGAGTACCATGCTCCTTCCTAATGTTACGAGTACCATGTTCCTTCCTGCTCCCTCCCATGTCCAGACGTCACCCCTTACTAAGGTTTCATTAGCATCATGTCCCCGATCGCCCCCCCGTCCAGATGTCACCCCTTACCAATGTTTTACTAATATCATGTTCCCCAACGCCCCCCTTGTCCAGATGTCACCCCTCACCAATGTTTTACTAAGATCATCTTCCCCAACGCCCTCCTTGTCCAGATGTCATCCTCAGCAATGTTACTAACACAATGTTACCCATCGGACCCCCCGGTCCAGACGTCATCGTTTGCCAACATTACAAACACCACGATCCCCAGCCCCCCCCCCCCCCCCCGGCGGGGCGATCCTATTCACCTATAATCATCATTATCTACATTGTACATCTCTTTGCTTTTCTTCCAACTTCATCAACCACTCACCAACCTCAATGCCTTAAGGTTATGTGTTGGGTGGCAATGAGGTTGCGTGTATCTACAGGAATGGGGCATACTTCCGGTGCTTACACAATATTCTCTCCGCATGTGCAGGGTCATGCACGCTTTACGATTTTTTGTGACACTCACGGTGATGATGTACAATTCACCATCGCCCTGCCCCCCTGTCGAGCTCTACCAGCTTGTACGTCTCAACTATCACCTTCAGACGGCGAGGTGGAGAAGGGATGGGGAGGTAGCAAGGGTGGCCTGCGGTGGAAAACAGCTTCACCAGCTATCATCGATCAACAAGAACCTACAGACGGAGAGGTAGACAACAGGGCGGGGGGTGGGGGGGAGCAAGGGTGACCTGTGGTTGAAAGCAAGGCGCCAGCCCGGAAGGCGAGCGGGGCGGGAGGAGAGTGGCACAATCCCCCGCACCCGAGTCAGCTTGCGGGGGCTGATGTTCGCCCCGAAGGCGAAGTTCCAGACCGTTCCGGGATGCAGTGCCCCAATGCCCAGCCTGCCTGCCTGAAAGCTCCTCCCTCCCCATCCCCCGCTTCAGCTTCTCCCCTCATGTTCCCACTCAGATTTGTGATCATTCAGCCTCCCGTATGCTCCTTCTCATGTTTGTACTAGAATGCCTCCCTCCCTCATGTTTGTACTAAAATGCCTCCCACACGTAGAAACGTGAGGGAGGCTAAAATTTATCCATGCACAGACGCGCATGCCACATGTCTATAGCTCCCCCCCTGTCCACCCACACACACACACACACACACACACACACACACACACACACACACACACACACACACACACACACACACACACACACACACACACACACACACACACACACACACACACAAAACAAACAAAAACATCATGCATGCTATGTCCCTCTTCCCCCCCCCCGGGGGGGGCAGGGGGCGCCCAAATACAAGCTACATACGCAGAGTGGTCTGAGCATGAGCATCCGGAGC
>KV908402.1:342235-362235 GCA_002005505.1 Botryococcus braunii
CTGCTCAGTGTACAGCCTTATCGGTGTGTCCAAATCCGAACACAAGGCGGCAACTGCTTTGCTGTAACTATAGCCATGCAACCGTCAACACGCCCA
Organism: Botryococcus braunii; assembly: GCA_002005505.1. NCBI lineage: Eukaryota > Viridiplantae > Chlorophyta > Trebouxiophyceae > Botryococcus > Botryococcus braunii. The sequence goes on from KV908402.1 coordinate 342,332, forward strand.
ACCAAAAGGACCATGTACTGAGAGCGAGAGAGAGAGAAAGAGAGAGAGAGAGAGAGAGAGAGAGAGAGAGAGAGAGAGAGAGAGAGGAGAGAGAGAGAGAGAGAGAGAGAGAGAGAGATATAGAGAGAGAGCATGTGTGTGTGTGTGTGTGCATGCGTGCCGTGTATGTCGTGCGTGCGTGCGTGTGTGTTCGTGCGTGAGTGTGTGTGTGTGTGTGTGTGTGTGTGTGTGTGTGTGTGTGTGTGTGTGTGTGTGTGTGTGTGTGTGTGTGTGTGTGTGTGTGTAAGTACCCGCCCGGGTTAATCCGTGGTACTTCCGCTGGAACCCCCCAAGGCGTTCAGCTTTATGAGACAGGTTACAGAAACCATGTCCCGAGGGTGCCAGGCTACCACACCTGGAAGGGGTGTATGTCGGCCACCGCTTTCGCAACTACTTGGGCAGCTTCTTCGAAGTTGCTCCCGCAGTCCTCCAGGAAGGGGTACAGCAGGTTAATGTGAGGCATCCACGGGTGAAGCTCTTGTCGTGCACACTGCGGATCTGCAAAGGAACCCCCTCGGGCTTAGTTGCCCGGCTTAGTTTCTCTGTTGCAGAGCAGCACGTGCTCGATTGCTCAGTTACACGGGGGATGCGGAAACTGAGCTTCAGTTTCATGGGATGCTAAAAAAGGAGGAACGTTAGGCTTTCTTCTACACCCTTTGAAGGTTTTAGTCCATCGGAAGGCTTATCTGTTAGTGTTCTCGCGCACGGGCGTGTTGATGGAGTCTCGGGAAATGAAAACGGGTACGGCCTTGGGGTATAAGAATGCAAGAATGGCTGCTGATGCTCAAAGCATCGCCCATTGGAGACTTCCTAACGCATTGAGGTGTTGAAAAATGTCATCACGACTGCGTTTGGCAGGAACGAAGAAATCTGGAGCATGTACAGGAGATGAGTGAACGGATGAATTCACAGCAGACTGCCTGAAGCTGTCTTTTCTAAGGAAGCAAGAGAGCAACGGGGAAAATTAATCTCGTAAAAGGGCGCAAGGGGGAAAACTAATTTCATAAGGGGCGTGTTGACATCCATCAACTCCGTACTTGTGGCAGGCCCCTCGCCAGATCACGTAGTTGAGGCAAGACAAGACCGGGGGGCTTCGAGACCCCGCACTGAGCGTTGAGATGATTTTGCTGCGCCTTGGAATTTCAGCTCCTTTAACAGTGGAAATAAGCTGAGATGGACATTTGTGAATGAACCGCCAACCGCAAAACGCCAAGGCACAGGGCCAATTCCCGCTGCTGATAGATGCAGAGATGTCATGAACCAGGGAAATGGATCCCAACCTCTTGGATTCGGTCCCATGTGGAGCGTGGTGGAATCACACAAAGGGCTGCAGTATGTGCCTTCGGGATTACACCTCTGGTTGCCATGCCCCTGCACCTCAACGACCCAACCTTAGAGCCCAAGAACGCCCAGACATATATCCCAAAATCTTTCTAAGGCACTGAATAAAGGCCACTTGTTGACTGTGCTGGAAAAATGATCGGCAGGAAGACGGGAGTGCGCTGCATTCCGTGCCTCGCCATCTATTTCCACATCTCCTGCAACACGCTAGATCTCTCCAGTATTCAAGGCAACCACCGAGGTCATGTTATGAGTCCTGGAGCTATTGAGTAGCAAAAAAGTCGCGTGAAGGCTAGTGGACGCTTACGAGTTTTCTTGGGTCCTAGCTTTTCGAGCCACGGCGAACGCTTTGATACTCGGAAATCATCTGCTGGTTATCCTCACAATGACATGTCGCAGTGCAGATGTCCCATAATCACTGCTCTTGCAAAGGATCGCCCCGACCTATCTTCAGGATCACCGGCCGAAAAGACGTACTTCTTTTCTGAAAAGAGCCACACATTACTGTCATCGGCTCTTGCCGGATGGGCATGTCCCTTGCCGACGAAACATTCGTCGTGGTTCCGGTATTCATCTCGTACTCAATCGTTGGCTGGTTATCTTTGTTTTTTGAAGTACATAGGCAACTTTCATGCGCTGTACCGTGAAGACAATGTTTTCACGCCCGTGAATTTCACCTGCTTCTTCACTGCTTCGCTAGTGAGCTTCACCTGCTGCTTCACAGTGAGCTTCACCTGCTGGTACGATGTGAAGGATGGAAAGAATTACATCAATCCAGCCCAGAGGGCATTATGAGATGTAGACGGATAGATTTTACAGAGAAGGATGGATTACACAGAAAATATGACATTCTGCAGATGAGGTGAAAGTTGAAAAGGCTGGCACAAGGACATTGCAGGCAAGACCAGCCAGGGAGTGCTGAAGCTTTTCCCATGATACAACAGGGAGTCATTTTGAGGAGGAGGCAAGGGGGAAATGACACAAGGGAGCTTAGGATCCGAAAAACGTGCATGAGTATGGCGGTGGCACCGAGGCAAGCACCCGGGGTGGGGGGCAGTAGGGGGGAGAGAGGGGGGGGGGGAGAGAGAGAGAGAGAGAGAGAGAGAGAGAGAGAGAGAGAGAGAGAGAGAGAGAGAGAGAGAGAGAGAGAGAGAGAGAGAGAGAGAGAGAGAGAGAGAGAGAGAGAGAGAGAGAGAGAGAGAGAGATTTAGCATAAGCAGATTTAGTATAAGCAGTGAAGCCTATCCAGATTTGCAGATTTGCAAACTTGGTTCTTGATTTGCAAACTCGGAACTGGTTCTTTCCAAAAGGTGGCTGACGCGCATAACCCACCGTAGGTCACCAGCTTTTACACACTCTGCGTCGAAGCACCCTCACTAGTGTACTTGGTATTTGGTGGTACTAGTGTATAAGTACTTAGTCCTTTCCTGCATAACCAGAGCCGGACCGTGTCCGTCTGTGTACACTGTACGTGTCAGCCGTCACCTGAACGCGGACTGACAGAGAAACATCCATCCATATATGCCCCTCGACTGTCTTATTTCCATACCATAGGAAATCTACATCTCCTGAATATTAATGTTTAAACATGAAATTTGTGATGTAATCACATTGACGTCAACACGAGGGCTACCCACAACGCGAGTCCACCTCGAGGAGCTCCTTATCAAAAGATGTCGAGAAATATCCCATACGTCCCAATAGTGTATCTTCCCTCAACCCTGCACGCACGCAGTCCCCCGCAAAAGCATACGGCGCGAGAAGGGACGGCGGCGAGGCAGGGAGTTGATGCTTAGACAGGACCGCGTGTGGCCCATGCTGCAATGAGATCACGTAAAGGAACGTGGTTCACGTGAAATGTCCCATAAACCTGACAGACCCTGTAGGTGGGCACTAGACTGTGACCACCTAGCTATAGCGCGTTTGGGCCCTTGTATGGTAGCCCAGTAACGCCAAGGATTGCTAACAACCCAAAGGGCCTCGCACATGTGTTGTACATGTACAGCTGTAGACTGTATACCGCAGGGTCTGAGTACCGCATGGCACTGTATACTGTGGTACATGTACGTACATGCACCATTGTACCTTCCTCGTATCTGTCCACCGTGGCAAAACAGGTGAAGTGATTGGATCAAGACTAGCCATCCCAGGCCTGTCCTTCCCTCGTACACGTATACGTACGTACATACAAGAGTGGGACAAGAGGTGCTGGAAACCATATATTCCAATAATCAGCCTGTGATTCACAAAAAACTTCACCATAACTCCCCTCCATATTTGGAGCCAAGCCACATTGCGGAATGGATGTGACAAATCCTTGTAGCTGCAGCTACCACAGCTGTTATATATAACAGCCACAAGGATGCATATACATATAACACCTGCAGACATCGCGATCCGTGCATATAATTATAACCAATCCGTGGTATACCGAAAGGGCAGAACATCAGAGATCAGCGTCCAATCCAGAAATTCCATGGCCTCTCTTGAGCAAGCTCAGGTTGACATTGATATCAACTGCGGCATTCACTTGATTTACTGCTTGCAAGCAGTATATCACTTTGCATGCAACATGTTATTCTGCCATTCGACCCTAGGCAATGACTTTCCTGAGGAAAACTAGTACTAAATCATGTCCAGACCAAAAGAAGGGGGGGAGTCCCCTTGCATCGACTCCACCTGCAGGTCCGATTTTTAAAAATCATAGGTCAATAAATCGCCGACTTTGTTGGCTAAATATAATATTAAAACAGCTGTAAACCTGCAGGTCAAAAACCTGCAGGTCATCTTGATCCCAACACCTTGTACCATAGGACCGCACAAGTCCAAGCTAATGTTTCCAAGTTTTACGCTGTGTGAACACAATGCAGAACTCAAAACATTAAAACTAGCTTGGTCGCCAATGTTTTAATCAGCTTGGCTGCGGAACTCATAATTGACTGCCATCATATACGCACGTGCATGAGTTTTCACGCATGACACCTTTGCCAAACATACCGCCTCATCGATAGTTTATAATTAGTATCTGATTCTCCATTTTCTTATTTGCACCTGCCTACAATTACGGGCTTACTTTGTAACCAACCGGCTACTGAATTCGGATCCTAACAATAATCATATATTTAAAAAAAAAAAAAAAAAAAAAAAAAAAAAAAAAAAAAAAGGGGGGCCCCCCTCTGCTGACGATTGTGTGCCACCTAACATCACTCAAGGTAGCAATTCATCCTCCTCGATATATAGTTCTACAAGCCCCTGCTTGCATTGACCTGCCACTGCCAGATGATTCCAAGACTTTTGAAGTGGTATTCAACCTCCACTCGAGTAGCTTTATTATGATGTGATAGAAGTCGACCCGGTGGGCCATAACGAGCGTTCCCTTTCTCACTGATCATAATCCGGACAAACAAATTCGTCTTTTACTGGAATGTGAACACTCAAAAGGCACGAACGCACAGACCACACTCTAGGCCAGTTTTTTAGGTAACGTACAGGAACCTATAGGACCTTGTAGGAACCTACGTAGCTACTTGGTACTACCATGCCAAACCATGTAGTCCCTCCACATCTGGAGGCGCACGGAGTGGCTCTGCGGAACATCTCGTCAACCCTTAATCGACTCTTCACCCTTGATCTACAGGCTAGTGGATCTGCAGAGGACCTCAGAAGGAGAGGACCGGAGTACTCACAGATGAAGAGCCCACGTGGCTCCGCACAGAACGTTCAGCTTGACCTCCTCAAACTCTTGTTCAAGAGATGGTGACGAAGTGGGGGCAATTCCATCGCAGTGAAAAAGTTGCAAGGAGTAGGTCTACCCATGTACACCAGCAAGGACAAAGGCAGAGGGGGAGAATAAGAGGTGCTGCACTACTGCACCGACTGCATACATCTTCAAGTAAACAAAAGGCATGGAGCTTTTAGGCTGCCTCAAGCACTGAACTCAGACTGCGTGCTCCTCAGCTTAGTCATTAATACATGTCTCTTCGGCTAAACCCAAAGGCGAGAGCCAGCTTGACAGCATTGGGCGGGAGAGCGTCTTCAACGCTGCAATCCCAAAGCGAGAGCTAGCCTGACGGGCACGAACAGGACCCTGTCACTAGTGCTTCAATTTAAAAGGCAAGAGCTGGGCTGACAGCATCAGGCGGAAGAGCGTCTCCAACGTCGTAACCCGAAAAGCGAGAGCTTGCCTGAAGGGCACAAACAGGAGCCTGTCACTACCGCTGGTCACTTCAAAGGTCAGAGCTCGGCAGAGAGCATTGGGCGGGAGAGCCTCTCCAATGCCGCAACCCCAAAGGCAAGAGCTAGCTTGACGGGCACAAAAAGGTGCTGTCACTCGCGCCGCAACTCCACCAGGTCAGAGCTCGGCTAACAGCGATTGGCGGGACAGCGTCACCATCCCCAACCCCAGAAACAAGAGCAAGCCTGACGGGCACAAACAGGAGCCTGTCACTACCGCTGCAACTGCAAAGGCAAGAGCTCGGCTGACAGCATTGGCGGGAGAGCATCCCCAATGCCGCAACCGCAGAGATCACAGCTGACAGAACGGCCACAACAACGGAGAATGCCATTGGGGGACCCCCAGCAGAATATAATGTCCCCAGTGTCATGTTCTCTCCCCGCAACTCCCAGGGCAAGAGCTGCAAATTTGAGGGCCCAAGGGCTGTGCTGTCCTGCACAGTGGCGCAGGACGGCCCCCGAACAAAAATTGTCACACACGGCAGACGCGGAGGGCTGCCGTTGTGGAGGGGTGCACTTCACCGCTGAGCACGCGGAGAAGGGCACGACAGTCTTGGACAACAAGAACCACATCACTCGAAGAGAGTGTCCGCGCTAGCACTCGCGACGACTAATCGCGGGTGCTCGCAGGCCAAAGAATGAGTGAGAGCTGCTCGGAACGAGCAACAATATCGGCGAGCTCGCAATTGCGCGACTGCAAGTACAGATAGCCGCGACCGCGAGGGCAGCCCCGACAGCGGGAGCTGCCCCAAGAGCATGAGCACCGACAGCGGGCCCGTGCCCGACAGCGGGGGGGCGGCCCCGACAGCGGGAGCGGCAGAGATTTGGAGGGCCGTCCTACATCGCTGAGCGCGCATAGTACAGCATGACCGCCTCAAACAGGAGGATGTCGCTGGCAGCAACACCGAAAGCAAGCGCAATTATGTTGTTGGTGGAGCGGACCGACCCAAAGGGCCACTGAGCTGCGCGGACGGTCCCCCCGGGACCGATCAGTTCCGGGTGCTTGGCCAGGAACTGGCGGCGGGACAACATGTCTCCCAGCAGCGTGATTATTACACAAACCACTCCTACCTGGATGCCCCAGAAGGCGAGCCGAGTGCCGCAGCCAGGTACAGTGCTCTGAGGAGCTGTCAGGACAACGCCCCTGCTCACTGCCTGCTGTACAAAATTGTACAGCCCCGGGACGTGGATCCGCTCGACCATCTGGCTCAGCCCGTGCGTGGCCTCGCACAGCCAGATGTTCCCGGGCATCGAGCCAAAGAAGATGCTGGCCTGCACGACGATCTGGAGGAGGAACGGGAGCACGATGCCTGTTGAGGCAACGAGCCCGGCGCCCAGGTGCGGGAATATGAGGAGGAGCTCGTGGATGCAGCTGAAGGAGGTGACACAGGGGGTGTCCCCTGCCAGGCGGTATGCTTTTATGGGGGCGGTGCGCACTGTCATGTGGGTGATTACATGCATCATGTGGACGAGGAAGTGTACTGCTGGCCAGCTGGCGGTGTAGATCATCTGGTGGGCTGTTTGGATGTACAGCGCCCCCGCGGAGACACAGAGCGTGCAGAGAGCAAAAAGGAACGGTACGGGTTCCAGGACGGAAAAGAACGCCTGCATGATTCCAATTACCCAGAAGAGGGTGGTCATGACGAGGAGAGTGCGCGCCCGCGGCCGCACCTTCTGCGCCAGGAAGGCGTTGTACTGGCTCTCCAGCCTTGCACTTGCAAATGCAAAGGGAGAATAGAGCAGCATGGCCTTCCAACTGCCCAACAGGTTCTCAGAAGCTGTGACGGAACCTGTGCAAGCACTCATGTGTTCTCATGAGGACTTGGAATAGGTGCCACATGATGTGATTCTACCTGCCTTTGTCGTGTGGAACTAGGATCCGCAATCATTCTTTGGGAATGTCAGACAAGGAAGGTGAACATCAGACGCCATGCTATGTCCTCCTCATGACAAGGTGTAGGTTTCACAAGAAACTGTTCCAAGAAAAAATGCTTTGGCAGTGTACCGCATGAATGCTTGTCTCTTTATGGATAGTTGCGTAAGCCACAAGGCCCCAAAGACGCAATATATGTATCCTCAGGTTCAAGCTGAAGCAGCTGGTATACCTGCAAATTGCATGAGTTGTTCAAATAACTGTTTACTGTGCATCCATGACAGTAAACAACAGCTTATGTTCCTCACACTTACGAACCTTGGGAGTAATCAAACAAGACAAGACATAGGAATCATGTCTGCAATTTTGCAAATCAATTCTGTGTTACCTCCCGGCAATGTTGATTTTAAACATGCCAATCAATTACACAGATAACATCAGCATGTCAGTACGCTTTTGTTGCTGACATGGGGTTTTCTCGGGAAGCCAGATATCCCTCAGGCTATCGGTGAATTCACCAGCGTCTGGGACAACGGTGGCGTTGGTAGTCTCAATTCATGAAAAGAACGTTGCTGGGATGAAACTTGAGAAGAGTCACAGCATTCCTTGATAGGTAAAGCTGCTAGAAAGGACTTAGTCGGCGGACGACCTAATTCAGGACTCCCAGAATATATTCAGATCGAATCGTCTCGCACCTTGACAGTTATGGTAGTCTTTAGATGCAGCTCTCGGTTTCATGGGAGATTTCGGGTATCCGAGAGAGGCAGCATAGTCCGCTTGGCTTCCGTCGCAACCGACACGATGGAACATGCTGCGGCCAATCCACTTGAAATAAGAGATGAGTTGAATATACTATGCTACGAAATGAATGCACTTGTAAAAGTTAGAATTTGGTCGGGAAAGTATGGTCTAGTCTTGCCCAGATCAGCAGGGACTTGTGTCCACTTCTGCAGCTTCCGAGAGCATCATATGAAATATAAGCCCACAAAAATAAGGGGCTTTGAGTTCATTTCCAAAGGGTCTTATTACCGGGCCACCTCGTCTACTGTCCGGGGCTGCGAAGGTAACTTTTCTCGCAACTAATCTCCTCGCTGCATGCAGACAGGAAGTATCAAAGATGAGCTGAACTTGTTAAAAGCATCCACTCTGCGAATCAGACTTGCGTGCACACGGCCTTGCGTCAGGGCTTGGCAGTCCGCCAAGGAGTCGTACAAGTTCTTGAAGATACGCCCCAGTAACCCCCTACTATCACGCGGGGGTCCAAAATTTCCGCCTTCAGCGGTGTCTTCTAGACGTAACACTGTGTACTTCGTACCAAATTGTACCCATCTGGTACATTCCTAGCCTGTACTTCCACTGCTTAGGGCCTTTTCTGCGAATGTAGTGGCACTCCGTTGGCGTTGTTATTTTTTCCTGGGTGGATCCAGTCGTGGATTCCTTCAAGGCACCCATCCTAAGGCTAGGAAGACGTGGCTCCCCCTCCAGGCAGCAAAGAGAAGATCAGAAGATATTTGCATGAAAAGTGAATCATATCCTGATCGCGAACCACGTGCCCTTGTATGTGGACACACGTTTGTCCACCACGATGGTAGCGTGCCATGTGATGATAACACGTGCTAGGTGTTTTTTTGGGTTGGGGGGGGGGGGGACGGGGGAGGAAGGGGGAGGGAGGCGTGGGTGGTGGGTTTGGTTTTTTTTTTTTTTTTTTTTTTTTTTTTTTTTTTTTTTTGGGGGGGGGGGGGGGAGAGAGAGAGAGAGAGAGAGAGAGAGAGAGAGAGAGAGAGAGAGAGAGAGAGAGAGAGAGAGAGAGAGAGAGAGAGAGCGAGAGCGAGAGCGAGAGAGAGAGGGGGGGGGGCAGGGAGGGAGGTAGGGAGGGAGGGGGAGGGGGGGGGGGAGAGAGAGAGAGAGAGAGAGAGAGAGAGAGAGAGAGAGAGAGAGAGAGAGAGAGAGAGAGAGAGAGAGAGAGAGAGAGAGGGGGTCGGGGAGAGGGGAGAGAGAGGGGGGAGAGGGAGAGGGGGGGGGAGGGAGGAGGGAGGGAGGGAGGGAGGGAGAGGGGGGGGGAGAGAGAGAGAGAGAGAGAGAGAGAGAGAGAGAGAGAGAGAGAGAGAGAGAGAGAGAGAGAGAGAGAGAGAGAGAGAGAGAGAGAGAGAGAGAGAGAGAGAGAGAGAGATTTTTATTCCTTCGCATCATATTTTCCATGGTCCGCACAGTTGTATACAATATGCATATGAATCAGCTTGATCGGAATTGCGCGGGCCCTCTTACATTACCACAAGAGAAGAATCTTGAAGCATGACAACGATTCGAAGAATGCAAGTGCTATGGTGGGTCTGCCTTGTGCGGAAGCAATCACTGTTGCAGGGCGTCAAGTATCCCTGTACGCCTGAAAAGGTACTCTACTTTCCACTCATTCCCGAGTGGCTGAACCTACAGTTTTGCCTCAGACCGGTCCCGCATTAACGTCTGAGATCTTATGTTACCTCCGTGAAACTCGTGCGATGCACAAAAAACAACGCTGATCGGAAGCTGTTTCTGAATTAAATCGTTCTACAAATTTCACAACAAATTTTACATAGCAGCAGTGGCAGGTTGGAGACTGGGAGACCATTAGTCGTTCTGACGCTTTTGGTATGTGCAGATTGTCTCAAGTACGAAACACTGTAGTCTTACCTGTACAAACGACAGAATAGTTGCTGGAGGGTGGTGAAGATACCCTGGCCTTTGCAATGGCATTGAGCCATTTTGCCTTTAGCAAACGATGTATTTCGTTAACTAAAAAAGTCAGTGAAGGAAGGAAGATGTAAAGACGGGCTCTGCCGGCAAAATCCTGGCGACCCCCGAGTCGTGGGCCACGACGCGTTGCAATAGGATAGACGCCTCGTGACGGGAGGGTTACGGTCGTACCTTCCCAACCTCAAAACTCCGGGCTATTTTAGATGCGGGCCTCTCTCGGACAGCCGGATTTTGGGAGGGGAACACATTCGGAGCATTGCTCCTGCTTTGACATGACTTGTTATGAAGAACATGATTTAAGTATAAAAATTAGAGCTAATTGAAACCTTTTTTTTCTGTTTCTGATTCGGCTTTCCTCGGGATCTTCCCCGGAGCCGAATGGATGCGTATCATTCTCAAACAGGAGGGAGAAGTAGAATGCCTTCTATATTTGAAACTCTATATCCAGGAATTTCCTCTTCTCAGGCCCAGGGTATTAATTCAACTTGCCAAGTCCCGGAAGCCTATAAGGCCGAAGTGCTAGGACCTGCAGGAGCCTGTTTCGGGGGGCATGAGGCACTGGATATGGCCAATAATGATTTAATACCAGATTCTTTGCTGGTCTATGGTGAACAGCAGGTATCACTCATAGCTTCTCTTGTGCACCCACCTGTGGCTGTACAATTGCACAAGCGAAGGGTTAAAGTATGTCGTCACTACAGGAAATTGGCGGGGCCCAGGCTTGGAGAATCAGCACTCAACAAGACGCTCAGCCGTCATATCCTCCTATGTTGGAACAGGTCTCCGCCCAGGTGAAAGACCCGCAGGTCCCTCGAAAGGATCCTCTACAGACGTGCTATGCACGTTTGGTACTGCCTTGTTAAGACAATAAATAAAAAGCGTATTTTAGAACACCGTTGTATCTTTTCAAACCTGTTAATGCCAAGAAGATGGGAAGTTGGAAGTATGGAAGTCGAAACATGGAGTGCTCATTCCAGTCCTTCCTCTATGGTGTTTTCAATACAAACTCAACATCTTCAAGCTTCAAGTTCCGCTTCATAAGTCCCAGCACATAGTTTCTGATGTAAATGCGACATGCATCAGCCAAAAACTCCTTGTTGACATGCATTATGTTCTACTCCTATGAAGCCAAGGGATATAAATGATATCCTGAAGAAAATCATTCGTCTCATCAAATATTAATATGGTTGCATAAGATATCCATAACTGGCGGGGCATTTTCATGCTCACAAGGGCATGTCACAGGCTCTGTGCACTTGCTGTCCACGCTTGCTGACTGACTAGACTTAAAACGTGAGGAGCTTGGGCATTTAGCCTATAACTTGAATACTAAAGACAGTAGGGTCCCTCGCAGAATGGTTGCCTTGATGGCTGGCGGCCTGTCCGTGAGTGCATTGCCCCAGTGCCGTTGTCTCCGGTTTCGGATGCAAAGTGCCTCCTGTCGATACGGGACGAGACAGTCTACCCCGCCAGTCCAGGATATCACCAGGGTACTGGACAAGACCATCAATCCATTTTCACTAGCGAAAACAACTTCACAGCGACCATCAACGTAGCCTTCAATAGCCATACTCCCCAGTATCTGGGGCACGGGCAGTTTCCACAAATGTCCCCTGAATATCAAGGTTTTCTGTCTGAGGAGCATGGCTGCGGCCAGCCAGACTTGTACCTAGCAGAGCCCCAATATCCTGAGCTGCCCAGATTGGAACTTGTGGTGGAAACACGACAGCTTGAAATGTACCACAGCCGCCAGGATCCCTTCCAGGTATGATGGTCTTTGTCATCGCATGGATGCTCCCTGCTGCAAACAACACATCTTTTAAGACAGCTGAGATCAGGGTTTCCTTTCGTCCTGTGCTAAGGATGGTTTAGGCTGATGATAGCATGTCGTTGAACAACACAGGCTCAATGTCATGAGTAGCACCAGTTATGTCAATGATTTAACATTTAAGGGCATGCGTAGATCTTTCAAGGAGAATTTGAAATGATCTGTTGTGTCTCCTCATCCTGGCCCAACAACTGCAAATGGTTCTTGCTGTAGTCGCATCTTGTCATTGAATGCTGGGATCTTCCAACGATTGCTGCAATAAGCAACATCTGGGACTTGCCCAATTGGCCTCATCACCATACCTTGAAGGGCATCAATCAATACTATATGCCAACTCAAAGTTCTCTCCAGACTGCCCCCACAGTCCCACCTTCGCCCATGGTTCAAGTTGCAGCCGTGGGAGGGCCTGCATTAGCTTGTAGAAAATCCTCATTACCTGCACATTTTTGTAGGCCGTCCAGCAGTGAACGAAGATACTGTCGGCCAGGACATTCAAAAACCTGCACGGTAGTGGAGAGCTGTTGTTCCATTTCTTGTTACTGTTTGAATGCTCCCCCCCCCCCCCCCCCCACACACACACACACAAATCTACCACAGGGTTTCATATTCATCGTCATCATTCTGCAGGCCCAAAGCATACAGGATGAGTTCCTGGATGATATGATTGCTGGAGATATAGACAAATTCTTGAAGGAATGCACAAGACCCGCAGACGACGTGCATGTTTTCCATGTCGAAGCCGGCAACCCAATGCACGCAGAGCCCGCATCTCGTGCTGGAAGTGCTCATCAAGCTGATGGTGGTCAGCAGCGAGGTCGTAGGCCTCGTTTCCAGAATCTTTCTTCGACGAATCCCAAGTCCCAGCCAAAAAATAGGGCAAAGGGAAATAATAGCTCAAAATCTGGAGGTATTCTCCCCACCTTGATTAGATGAACAACACATTGCTTAACACTTACAACACCACGCGTGGATGGCCCAAGTCAGCAAAGAGTGGAAGATATCATTGAGGGACTGCCACGTGTATTAAAATATAGCTGTACGCTTGTTTATGAAGCAAATTTTTCTTCAAGTATGTTTCAAAGCTAGGTGAAACTAGTTGGAGATCCTTGTTGTGGCAGATATGTGACCAGAGGCGGGGATCTGCTCAGAGGTTAAAAGGCAGAGCACAAAGGCTCAACAGCTAAACATTTATAGGGGACATTGTGGACGGTTGACCACAATGTGTCCCTAGTGGTCTTCTTTTCTCTCAACACCTTCTTGAAGTTCTCGGTCAATAAAGTGCGCAATTGTTAGGGGTTCTCTTCCAGCACTGCCCCAACCTGTCGCACTTCACGCTTTCAGGGGGCCAAGCTTTCAAGCCGTTTCGAAGCCTGCCCCAGCTGCCGGAGTCTGCCAGGAAGGGGTAGTGCTGGTGTGGGAACCCCCGTGCAAGCAGGCTTACTGGTTTAGCCCACACCAAGCCTACCTTTCCTGCGCTGACTCCCCGCGGTTGGGGCTGGCGGGCGGCTCCAGGTGCGCGCAGGGTAGGCTCCAGTCGTAGATGCATCCAGTGTAATGCCCACAAAACCCCTCAGTGGCGTACAGGACCAGCAGGGCCTGCAACGCTCTGCAACGCCTGTGGAGTGCGCTTTCACAAGGGGCAACCTTTCAAGGATCCCCCTGCACGGCGTCGGGACAAGGTTTTATTCCCTTTCTTTGAGGCTGTACATCCCCACTGCTCTCAGAGACACACACTTTGATGGAGAAAAAAGATGAGGGAAAATTGAGAAGGGAAATGGGTGGCAAAATTGCACAGTCTGCTCTAGAAGCTTCTGTGATTCTCTTTTCTTTCCCTCTAATGGACCGCACCTTGACAAGTGCTGTACTGCTTGTGCGTAGGGGCCTTCAAAAGAACTCAGCGATCATTCTGCTACAACTGCAAGACCAAAAAAACCCCCCAATGGAGAAATGGGCCCCATGGAGAGCGCACCCTGTGCAATGCATGTGGCCTCAAGTTTCGAAAAGGGGCCCTTGAACGATGTGAGTACTACGAAGTGCATATTCTCAACAGTGACCCCACAAAGCCTGCCCCTCCACCAGCTTCGGGAGGCGGGGGACCTAGTGGAGGTAGGCAGAAAGGAGACGACACCACCAAGCAACCAACAGCCAACTGCCCTTCCTTGCTGTCCTTCGGATCCCTTGACACTCAACAAGCCCAGTGTTTTGCAAGTGGAGCCAACGATCTGCGTGCCTGCTCAATAGACCATCCTGAGCAAGTCCCGAGGAATGTGAATCTGTTGTGCGAGGACGAAGTTGCTTCAAAAGAATGTGAGGACCCAGCCACGAGCAACAGTCCAGCATCCTTGGAAGAGCAACACCGCATGGAGTTCAGTGTTGATCGGATCCTGCAGACTGCCTGTCCAACAAATAATGCTTCATGTCCAACAGCTGCTGGAGAGCATGTTGAGATCCCTGGCATGCAAATAACGGCCGATTATTGTCAAATTGAAGAGGCTATGGGAGCTGCTTCTGCCGTTGATCACAGAATGGGCAAAGCTTCTGTGCCAGTTTTTAGACAAGATTTGGGTGCAGCTCTCCCAACCGCATCTGTCAAAGCATTTCCGTGCGGTGCAACCGCATCTGCAGGTATATACCAAAGCGGTCCAGGGCAGGAATTTCAGCAAGATCTGTCCACAGTGTATGTATGAGCAGGCGCAATTGCCTGTCATTGAGGAGTCAAGGCGTCCTCAGAACTATGGATGGCAGCTGGAAATCCATCTCGTGGAGAACTTCCCTGAAAGACCATTCAAAATATGTTTGACCACTTCTCCATGTGTGGGTTTGCGAACCAGGACATGGAAGTGAGCAGTGGCCTAGGGATGGTGCTGCAACATTGCTGTGATGGCTTTTGTCACATGCATGTTGGCCTCATTGTCAACTCTTAGACCACCAAAGTGGGGTGGTTGGGTGAATGCAAACTATCCTACCTTGTTGCACGTTTATGCCAGGGTACACTCGATGAGCATGTTATTGTTGACTTTTGAGGGAATGTCTCGTGGGACTCTCCAGCTGGAGAGTCCTCTTTTTCTTTTTTCCCTGCCCATGGCATCCAGTCTGCACCCCCACAATTCTGAAAGCACAGGGTTTCATGTAACATTGGAAAGTAGGAAAGGGGAGAAAAGGGGGAGGGTGCGCTCTGGGTCTCGGATACATTTTGTTATGCCCTCAAAAGTCGCGGGATTTTGTTGTTCATTTTGAAGTGTACGCAAGAATGCTTAGTCAACTTTTTAAGGCATCGAGGGGGTTTCCTTTCTTCAGAATTTGGTGCCATTTTTATGTGGCCCATTTTGCATTAATGTTCTGAGGTCATTGTAGATTTTAATTTCTGTGATACCCCTTCTGGAGACCAGGCCTTGACCCTTCCTGGTCATGCAGAACGTGACCCTGTCTGGTCATTAGAAAAGCGTACGTTGACTGTGTGTAGTAAACACTGTATGTTACATAAAGCGTGCACAATCTGGAAACCTGCAAACGGCCACACGGCAACAGAGACCGTGTAGCAATAAGTCTGGGGGACCTCCAAGCTGCCTGCCAGACCAAATTTTCCTATGACCTTAGCATAAAATGGGACTTATTCTTGTTCCAAGGATATTGTTCGATCTGTGAACCCTGCCAGACCAAACTTTCATCTCGACTGGCAAATTGATTTTCCAAAGGTCAAAGCAGCAGAGTCTTGCCAATGAGCCTCCCTGCAATAAAGTAACGTCCAAGACGGGTGCCATATTCTAATGGGCATTTCCGAGGACCAGTAATGCTTGCACATTGCGAGGCGTTCTGGCACACATGGACTTGACAGCAGTCAAGCATCTTCAATAACACCATCACATCCAGCGTGGGCGCAACCTCCGATTCATAGTTGTGGTTCTTTGTAGAAGTGAGCGGTGTACTAACACAAAAAACTGCGTCGCCCTTTTAGCTTCCATGTTTTAGAGTAAATATTTATTCTGGCTTACAAGCAAAGTGCTATGAACCACACATAGTGTGGGCTACCTCCTCAGCAGCCAACCTGGGGAACGAAAGACACCAGGTCTTCTGCATGGGGGGAAATTTGTTTACCTGCTCCACCTGAGATTCTTCTCTTGATGATTTTCCTGATGTACTTCCTCATGACAGATGAAGATGTGCGTCAGGGTTGTCTGGACTGCCACTATGGCTGGGTTCGCACCCTCAAGTGCAGACGTGTCCGGTCTGTCGCTGCTTGGTCAATACATCAGACATGGCCCATCGATTCGTTGCTGTCAGTTTCAAGATGCCGTCAAGTCGAAAGTGTAACAAGCTCTGATGCGTCCCTTATGACCCATTGCGGACTCCTTTGTGGGAAGTGCATATCCCGGGATTCTGTTTCCTGCATGCGTGTGTGTCCAAATGGCTTTCGAGAGAGAAAACATCTATATCACGTGATAGGGAGCTTAACGGGACCTCAGGACAGACTTCAGCCAAAAGAAAGATATGGCGGTCCTTTTTTCTTGAACATCGCCTTTCTACCATGTACCTATGCTCTTGTTCATTCTGGTTGTCTCAAAAACTGCTTTCTAGGCATGCAGCACACCACAGGTCCAACAGCACGCTGCACAAGCTTTCCAGAATCCTTAAGCAATATATTTTTGGGGGACATTGAGCGTTTGCACGTGGCCTGATGGACCGAGAAACCAGGGCATGTGGTTCTGTAGTTCCAGCAAGCATTCCACCGAACATTCGAGCAAGGGTGCACACCCTTGCAGCAGAAACAGCCGATTAAAGATGGGGCTAGACATGACCACCACAATCATGAGTAGGGGGATACACAGGTGCTAAATGAATCGCAGAGACCCACTTTTCCAGGGAAATTAGATGCCCGATTAAATCCGCCTCTCTCGTCAACTTTTCTGCTTCACTCCAAGCGGGGCAGGGGGACCCTGCCCCCCTTCTCTCTCTCTCTCTCTCTCTCTCTCTCTCTCTCTCTCTCTCTCTCTCTCTCTCTCTCTCTCTCTCTCTCTCTCTCTCTCTCTCTCTCTCTCTCTCAAAAGATAGAGGCTTGCTGGGTCACTTCCCCATTGGGAAGACTCTTCCCAATGGGAAAGTGACCCAGCAAGCCTCTATCTTTTCTGCATTTGATTGGCCTAGTAGACTGTTCATTGTCCTGAACTCTTTCTGCCCCCCAGCCTGTCACACCTCAGTATGGGTTTGAGGCCCCCCCCCCCCCTCCCCGCGGGACCTATCCTCAAACTCATAGCAGAGCCCCTTGGAGCTGGCCCCATGTGATGTAACTTCTTACTCTTCTTACAAGACTGGGAATTTAAAAGACCAAACCAAGGCCTCAACGACCCAACCCCCAATGTTTCAACCCACAAGTCACACTCGGCGAGCAGCCAGCTGGCGACCCACAGCGGCAGCAATAATGAAACTGACCCGACGCATGACAAAACATCCCTCCACATCTTCTTATGCAATGACGTCCTGGTTAGGACGCCCCCGGAGTCTTTTCAACAAGGTCAGCGCATCCGCGTGCAACCCCCCAAATGTCGAATATGTGACCCACAGGGGCAGCAATAACAAAACTTCCTTTCCTTCCCTCCTTCCTCCCTTCCTTCCCTCCCTCCCGTGGAGCGGGCCCGATGAAGAAGCCAGCTGGTGGGCTACCCATCAGGCCGTCCTCAATATCAAATGCACCCCAGAGTCCGTGAACACTGGCTGACTCAGCTCGCCAACCTGCAAGCCCAAACGCCTCCCATGAGCGATTGCGATCTGTGAGATTTTCACTGGTTCGGGCAATATGGGAGAAACAAGAGAGACTTGGAAAAAGAGAGGGGGTTTAGAGCGCAACACGGTCTGGGGCAGGTGGAGTCTGGGGCCCCGCAAAACCAAGCTCACAGAAAAGAAGATGCCACGTCCAGGCCTCGAGGCTCTGGCTGGACTACATTTCAAATATCCTGGTCTCCCTTTCTCTCTCCCCCCCCCCCTCTCTCTCTCTCTCTCTCTCTCTCTCTCTCTCTCTCTCTCTCTCTCTCTCTCTCTCTCTCTCTCTCTCTCTCTCTCTCTCTCTCTCTCTCTCTCTCTCTCTCTCTCGCTTTCGCTCTCTCTCCCTCCCCCCCTCTTCCCCCTCGCCCTCCCCCTCTTTCACCTTCCCCCTCCACTTGCGGGGGGAGGGGGGAAGGGGCGGTGCTCGGTCCGGCACAAATGTTTTGCTCTTTCAGCCGAGACGATCCCGACCGTGGCAAATCTCTGAGCGAAATGCGAACTCGTTGAGGTGCCATTCCCACACTCCTGGGGCGGCTGGTTCCTTGCCACGGATCCCCCATCTTCCCAGTGTCCGCGTCCCTTATCCCAGTTGCCGGACACAGCAGCACTCAGCACCTTCAACCTCTTCAACACTTCTGTGCAGCAGGGCCAGGTGTAGAACAGGTTGCACCGCGTGTACCCATTCGTGAAGATGGAATGGAGGCAGGCCATCTCCTCTTGCTGCGACTGACGAAGGCGAGTGAGACGCGCGTGTGCACGCGCGCGCACGCGCACACACACACACACACACACACACACACACACACACACACACACACACACACATATACACACAGAGAGGGAGAGAGAGAGAGAGAGAGAGAGAGAGAGAGAGAGGGGGGGGGTGGAAGGAGAGGGCGGAGACTGAGAGCCTGCAGACAAATCTGCACATGTAACTCTGCCGATCATATAGAAGCGCACAAGAAACTGCGGGGCAGTCTGCAAAAATAACGACTTACAGGAGATTAAAGAGGGATGGGAGCACAGCAAGCTTTAAGGTGGGAAGACCTTTAGAGCATATGTGGCATCCTCGAAGGGCTTTTGCATCTGGCCTCGGCCAAAAACTCCCAGATCTCCGCCTCTCTTGGCGCTGCTGCAATGGCTCTCTCGGCTGGCCAGGTCTTCAAAGTCCACCAAGCCATCAGTGAGAGACTTCCGGAAACTCTGGATCATAGCCAAAGCTTCTTCCTGCCACAGAGTTGCAGCACGTAAGCAAGAGTATCTGCAGGCAACGAGACAATCAAATGTACTGCCGCGCACAAGCAAAGGCTGGCAAGAAAAAACAGGGGACAGTGTGAAAAGTGATGGCCAAAAATGTATGATGGCAGTGACTTGAACTCCTTGCAGAAGTCTAGCCAAGGCCGTTAATTAACGACTATCTCCTTGGTTTGAATCGAACAGTCAAGAGTACTTTAACCCCAACTTCCTGTCCGGTCCACTTTGTTTGAGCGGTCTACACGGCTTAGACGGGAACGTTTGAGGCATGGATGTTTCCCTTCTGTGTTAGGGATCTGCGACGCCCTTGCATTACCTTACTTCTTGTCACCGATGGTTCCTTCCAGGACGACGGATTGCGGGATTCCCTGCCCAGATAAATTCATGAGTCTCTGGGGTGGAGGCCACTGGCTCAGCATACCAACCTTGACAATGCTAAACACATTACGCCGTCGACGTGCTAGATCGTCGGCCACAAATGTGGCACTTCTTGTCCAGTTCGAAACGAAAATGCATAGCCTTATTTTCCTAGTTAGTATCATCAATATAGATTCAAAAAGATCCATGCACCCACACAGAGTACACAAAGGGGCAGAAATTCCAAGGCTGCGTAACCCAGCCAACTGTGTAAGGCTTGAACATAAACGAGCCAGTAATAGCAGATGTACTTCAGTATGTTAAGTACCTGTGCTTTACTAGTAAGTGGGATGCTCGCACTTTATCACCCATAGCTCGAGATACAAATGAAAGGTTAGATCTGTAAGCTCCGCAAAGGTATTGACCGCTACCCCTATGACTGGCTATTCGCTCTGGAACAACTGCAATTTCTCTGATACTCCAGCTATT
>KV908402.1:367235-397235 GCA_002005505.1 Botryococcus braunii
CAAAGAGATTTTAATTGCGGTGGGGATTCTGCAGGGACTGGCGGCATTGATCGCCATGAACAACCTGGAGCAGGAAGTGGAACTGGAAGAGAAGGGCTGGGGCAGTACACACCACCTGCATGTGGCCATAGAGAGTATGCGGCTGGCGTTTGCGGACGCGCTTCAGCACATTGCCGATCCCGAAAGCGTTGAGGTCCCCACTGAGCGCCTCCTCAGCAAGCAGTATGCCGCATCACGCCGCGAAGCACTGTACCGCCCCAGCCAGGTGTTTGCAGCTCTTGCGCTCCCCCCTGCTCCCCCCCCCCTCTCTCTCACACACACGCAGGCAGGGGCGCGCGCGCGCACACACACACACACACACACACACACACACACACACACTCACTCTCTCTCTCTCTCTCTCTCTCTCTCTCTCTCTCTCTCTCTCTCTCTCTCTCTCTCTCTCTCTCTCTCTCTCTCTCTCTCTCTCTCTCTCACACTCTCTCTCTCCCTTCTTTCCTCCTCATATGTGCCCACGTACCTGTCAGGGTGTGGGGCTAAAGAAGCGGGAAAGGCGGAAGGGGGAGAGAGCGAGGGAGAAAGAGAAGGGGAGGGAGAGAAACATAGAGATTGAGAGGGGCTAAAGAGGACATGAGGTGCAAAGGAAGAAGAGGGAAGACCTCAGGGGGTTCCGAGAGATGGATTTTAGAAGAGCCGAAGCATGCAAAAGCAAAGGGCTGGGATGGTTGCGGCGCCGCAGGCTTCGGAAGCCACCCCAGGGTTCCCAGGGACTGTGGCACCGCCTCCCTCAGGGGACCTTCCGCAGGGGGAGGAGACACCGTCTACTTCTGCACTGTGGATGGGCAGGGCAATGGCTGCTCCTTCATCAACAGCAACTTCATGGGCTTCGGAAGCGGTACGTTCCAATACCTACCTGCATATATAATGCCACAGGGGGTTCCTCGGTGGCGGTACGCTCCCCTATGTGTTCAAAACCAGAAGCAAAAGCAACAGCATGGGCTCCCTCTTGGACGCCCTCTTATCTCGCGCTCTTCAGGTGCGAAATATTCCATTTACCTCTTATTTCATTTGTTGTACTTCATTTCTAATTTCTGCCCCCCCCCCCCCCACTTTCCACAACCAAAATTTTTTCTTCATGTTTTATATATGACTTTCTCCCTCTTTCAAGAACCAAATCTTTCTCTTCTTTCGTTTGTTTCGTGCCCTTCACATGCTAGGTCAAGGCAAATGGCTCTTCTTTCCCACGGCGTCCTAGCCCAGAATTAACAAAACATGCGCTTGTGGGGAGCGGGCATGTGGGTATAAGAGCGATGTGGGCATTGAAGCCAGATGGGCTTTGGGTTCATTTGTGACTTGGACCACACAGAGGTCCTAGGTGTTGTTTGAACAGCAGTGTGTGGGTCTGAACGGTGGTCACGTCCAGTTTTGGAGCTTTGTGGGGTGTAATCAGCTGTGAGATGTGGGATGGGGCTCTCAGTGCATTGGTATGCAAGAAAACTTTGCCACGTGATAGCAAAGCAAGTGGACAAGGCATGTCTGCTTACTATAAAAAACGAATAAGTTTCTTTTGATCCTAATTTAAAACCAGGTATCTCTGCTTCAATGCTACACGAATGAGGCTCTTTCAAGCGTTTATTTCCAACGAGGCATCTCTGCTCACTACTAGATACGAGTAACGTTTTTCAGAGAGCTATTTCAATCAAGGCATCTTTGCCTAACGGTTTAACCAGTAGTGAGGTTCGTTCAAACGTTACATTGAAATTGTCAATGGACTAAATTTTCGACCCCTATAGCAGGTCGGCCTGACACGCAGACTTCACACCTGGAAATATTATGGAAACATTACAGTAAATGACGTCCACAGCCGACCAAATAACTTAGGCACCCCACCCGATCTGACACCCTCACTCGAAACCCTCTAAGGGAAATTTTCAAGTTTGGAACTGCGAGCATGCCAAGAGATTCCATCCACCCGCCTCCCCAGCCAAGCAGCAGATGGGACCAAAAAAAAAGACCGTGTCAACCTCGGTTGCGGTGAATAGGACCGCAAAGTGGGAGCCCCTCTTCGATTCACGTGTGTCCCCCCCCCCCCACCCCCTACGGGTGATTTGCTGGCAGAAGGAGGCAGAAAAGAAAGTCTTTCTATTTTTTTCCATTCATGTAACACAGATGTCTGTCCTTACTATTCCTCCGAGTGGGGTGCACAGGGATTGTACCGGAGGGCTGTGGGTTCAGCTTGCAGAACCGGGGATACAACTTCATATTGGAGCCGACGCATCCCAACTGTCTTGCGCCCAACAAGAGACCATACCACACCATCATTCCTGGGCTTGCGACTGACAGCAGAGGGAATCTGTTTGCTACTTTTGGAGTCATGGGGGCGATGATGCAGCCACAAGGCCATCTGCAGGTCTGCTGTTCTCCCAACCGTTGAAATGGTCTCTGCCACAACTTGCCTGCCTTGCCCATGTAATGTCATACAAGTCGAAATGGCTGCAGATTCACCGTCAGTTTCCGGTGGAACTCCCACTAGATCTATGCTCATTCTGTCTTAGACACCCCCCCTCCCTCCACTTCCTCCCTCACCTTCCCTGCAAGCCCCTCAAACCCTCACAGTGGTTTGGCTTTGGTGTCGGGAAAGACCACCCTGGGCTTTGGACGACCGGCTGCCCAGGGAGGTTCATCACAGTTACGGTGAGATTTCAGACCCACTGTGTGGCTTCAGGAAGTGACTTTGGAGTGGCTAACGCAGGTGCTGTCAAACCTTGTTGACTTCAAAATGGATCCTCAAGCGGCCTTGGATGCGCCACG
This sequence comes from Botryococcus braunii, assembly GCA_002005505.1. Taxonomy (NCBI): domain Eukaryota; kingdom Viridiplantae; phylum Chlorophyta; class Trebouxiophyceae; genus Botryococcus; species Botryococcus braunii. Next base: position 370,047 of record KV908402.1, read on the forward strand.
GTGGTGTGTGGTGGGGCCTGACTCCTTCAAGGGACCCTCCTCCGCAAAAACAAGCCGGTAAAACACTGCTGTTTGAAACAACCTGATCTGAGACGTGAACCCTGGATACCACAAGCTATCCGTGCTCAATCTTTGTAACTCAAATTCGGGTTGATCCCTCTCATCACTTCATCTGCAACTTCCACCCCAATTCATCTGCAACTTCCACCCCATTTCATCTGCAACTTTTGCTGATCGTGAACCCTGCTGTGGGGGGCTTCCCTTTCTAGCAGTGCCTGAGACTGTCTTCCATCATTTACAAAGGCCCTTCTGTGGGGTGTCCTTTCCATCTTCACAGCGAGTCGTCCTGTGATGATTCCCTTCCTCTTGTAATATCAAGGACCCCCTGCTTATTTGGTATGAAGCTACGATGGTGCATGCCTTCAGACATTGACTCGAGAAGGTCAGGCATGGTCCCTCGAGCCTGTCCACCTTGCGCCAAAACTTCAACATGTTCGTTGTCTGTTGATATGCGTAAGCCACATGTTTGGCTATGTTGTCCTTGGGCCAAACTCCAAACCTGTTCAGCGTAAAAAGTGGGGCCCATCCTAATCGCACAACATGTGTCCTGCATTTGGGTACGCGGAATCCAGCGGCCATTGAAAAATGTTTGTGTCTGTTTATATGCATGCGGGTCATGTTCGGTCATGCAAGCTTCCAGGAGTGGTCACCGGACAACAGTCAGGACTTGAAAAGGGTCAGGGTCGTGGCTCGTAGTCCAAACACCCCATAGGGATTGCAATTGAGGCTGAATCTCCATCGGACGTAATGCAGTCTCTTACGACCTCGCAATATGTCTTCAAAAAAGAAAGAGCCGGCATTCCTGGCCAGGCAGCGGTTGAATTGTATTTGCTGCAACTGTCAGAGTACATGGGCGGTGACGTGACAGTCAGCCATGGAGATCACGGGGCTGCAGTACAAAGTGTGGACTTAACAGATCTGCATGGGGGATGTATTGGACCTGCATGGGTGGCCACGGAGATGCGTTACTGTAGATTGATGTAGAATCAATATTGTAGATTGCTGGAAACCCCTTCTCCCTGTTCTGGATCTGGTTCTGGATGTATTTCCTTCGTTCCTTCCTTCTCCCATCCTCTTCAGTGGGTTTGGGTTCTTTAGACTTCTACCTTGTAGAAGTGGTGGGGTGCATGTTGAGATGCTGCAGGTCTACCCGTATGTATTGGGAAGCCTCCGCTTTGAAAAAGAAGCGGTTAAATAAGAAAATGGAAAAAGTGGTAATAGTTTGATAAGAACACATAGTAATGACATGTTTTCATGGTTATTGGCATTTCATGCTTTCATCGTTCTATGGATGAGCGCTGCCTGGGGACTGGCAGGGTACTGCTGGAGGAGGGTTTTGAAAATGACAGAGCGAGCCAGCTGGAGGCGAGAGGTCACAGGGTTTCGGTTGCAGACAAGAGCCAGCAGGGCATCTTTGGCAGAGGGCAGATAATAATGAGGGATCCAGAAACCGGTGTGCTTTGGGGTGGCAGTGACCCCAGGGCTGATGGACAGGCCCTGGCCTGGTAATGGCAGGGCCTCTACAGGCAACGTCACTGTCGTGGACTACTGAGCATTGTTCCTGCAGTACCCTGCTGAAGGTGTGGACTGCTTACTGAGAAGAAAACTTTTCCTGGTACAGCGTCTTTCTGGTGGTATGGTTGTTGACATAGGATGTGCTGCGGCTCCTCAGCAGGCAAACTTTGTGCCGCGATCTTCTTAAGAATTCCTTTGTGGGGGAGGGCGGGCAATTGCCAGGATGACATTAGAGAAAGGAGTTGGGAGGAAAGGGTATGAAGTTTATGGGTGCTCGGACAGGATCAAATTCAGTTTGAAAGCGATGTGGCAGGCATGAGTTGCTGGTTGTGATTGTAAAGGCCGTGCCTTGCTGGTGTTGCAGCGCTTGGTTTTGAAACGAAAAGGGTGTTAGAGGAATAGAGGTTATGCGCTTAGCCAGCTTAGTAGGAATTACAATTTAGAGGTGCCACAAAGGAACATCCTTTGAGAGGCTGTCACTTGAGGCTGACTAGAAATGAAATGTAACTATGTAACTATACAATGTAAGTATGTAACCTTGAAATGTAGCTGCCTGGAAATGAAATGTAGGTATTGGCAGGGGACACCCTTTGCATTAGGACGACCTGATCATGCGGCTCCAGAATTCTGGAAGGAATGGCTTAGAACAGCTAAGCAACAGCTTTGTTTGAAGCATATCCACAGGAGGCGCAGGTGCCGAGGTTGCTATGTCGACCACGGCCGTTGTGGGAGTGAGGGATGGCGAGAGATGAAGTGCTTTGCAAGAATGACTTGGGTCTGTGCACATGATTGGACAGGTTGCAACATGGGATTTGCATCATAGGTAGATCCATCCCAAGTCATGTCTAACTCCCTTTCCCGATATCATGTCTAACTCCATCCCAAATCATGTCTACCTCCCACAGTCCCAATACCACATAGGTAGAACCATCCCAAATCATGTCTAACTCCCTTTCCCAATCAGAGGTCTTTGATGGAGATTCGGAACAAAATTGGGATTTGTCTGGCTTCTTGGGACGGTTGAATGAGACGGCAGGAATACAGGGGTAAAGATGGCATATGCATATCCCCGTGAATCCAATGGTGCTATGTGGTTTCCTTCCTGTTCCAGTTGGGCTGGCAATCGCACCACGCAAACTTAGGAAGGGTATGATATGTAACTATGGGTTGGCTGATGGTAGAATGATCTCGGTAACTATATGACGTTGCGAATCTGACCTGCTAGTGTAGCAGCCCAAGTCCAGGCTTTTTGCCTTGTCCCCTTTGCTTACTAAGAATATTGGACCTACTCAATGATTGATTTCTAGGTTCTGCTGTCTAGATTTTGCCACATGCTCTGCGACAAGGCCGGGCCCGACATACGCCCTGTTCGACAGATCCCATGGCCAAGAGCGTCGTGTACATGCGCCATGTTTGCATCATAGGCCTCACTAAGTCGAAGGCTTTTGGAATGTGCTTTCGTGCAATTCTTTCTTTTCTCACGCAGTGGCGATTTGCCACTGGCGAGGCAAATGGCAAATGGTGGATTCTCATTTCCTTGTTGCCGTACTTGCGTCCGTCGAGTTTGGCGGGATGCATTTAAAATCATGACCCCCTCTGTGCTCCGACACGAACGGCACAGGCCCTTGTTCAGGCAGCCTTAACCATACAAGAATTGAGAGGCTTAATGCAGGGGAGGACAGAGGTTGAAAAACGTTTGCCCTGATAACTATTTTAGATGTGTCTCATGTTACACAGTGCTCGTTACGTGGGAGCCGAGTCCGCAGCTGTTGCGAACACTCCCCTGAGAGACCGAAACCCCCATCGAGCCTTGGATTGATTTACTAGTACGTACTTGCACGTCTTGTCCTCTGTAATACCTTCCCCACGTGACTGTCTATCTACTTTCCGATCACGGGAAAGGGCATTCAGCGGCCTCGATATAGTTTATAATTGGGTAGCCTATGTAAACTTGAAAAAGCTGAAAGAGCAAATGATAGAGGGCTTATGATGTGTAAAGTGTTTCGCAATCTGTGTATGAAGGATTTGTTTCCTACGTTCAATTGCAACGTACACTTGGCAAACACACGCTGGCACATCCTTATGATAACTTTCTGGCATTCCAAAGCTTGACAATGAAAATGGTGCACTGGGTATATGGGACAGGGGACAGCCATTTTTCCAAGGGAGCTGTAGTCCCAGTCATGCTTCACAGGATCCCTCAGCTGCCACACTAGGGCCAACCACCCTCGCCCCACACATCAGACTAAAGCACATAGGAAATGTACAGCAGTGCAACGCATGTTGATCTTGAAGCCAACACGCCAATATACAGAGGCCTCTCACCTGGAATTTTGAAAGTGAGAGAGGTCTTCTCTGTCAGGGAAGCCTTTAACGGGGTCAATGTGCTCATTACCGGGGCAAGCACCTTTGTTGGGAGCCTCGCGGCTGCTCAGCTGCTGGCTGGTTGTCCAACTATTGGCAGGGTGTGGCTTCTTGTGCAATCTTCTGAAAGGAAAACTATTGTACCCCAGTTGGCGAACCTCATTGAGCAAAGCATCCGCAATCGCAGGTGTGAAGACACGATTCATCAAATCCGAACTACCCTGGGACCTTCAGAGTCACATCTCAACGTGCAGCTAGTTTCTTTCCCCCTTCTCTTTCGTTTTCTTTCGTCATTGCCTTCCTGAACTCATCTAAGTCATCATGAATTGCTTCACCATGCTTACCGTCCGACCCAGTTGTTTCTTACTGTTGCTATTCCCTTGGTCTTGCCTGGATTTGCAGTCTCTATATTGTTTTCTATCTGTTTGGGGCCAAGGTGCGGGCCATGTGTCGGCTGCATTGCCATGGTTACACATGCAGACAATGAAAGGCAGAGGGGAGGTCACAAACAGCTTCTTCTATGGATAGGCAGGCCGGCTTATCTTGGGCCATATCAGGTCAATGCAACTCCCAAGGGATCAGGACAGCAACGTCACCACTGGGAAAGGCAGTATGCAATTGCATATGCAGTCTACAATATCTATGCAGCATGAACACCTGCACGTCCAAGAGTAAAATTAGTGAATCCTTTTTTGCAGGTCCACTGGAGTCTGCCCACCTCTGCAGGCGCTGGAGGCGGTGGAGGTGTTGACAGGAGACCTTAGCCTTGCCTGCTGTGGGCTGCTGCCTCGCATCCGCCGGCGCTTGCAGCTGAACGTGCATGTGGTCATCCATGCCGACACCTGCTCTGACTCTGCACTCGGGATCCGCGCCCTCGTTGAGCACAACTTCGAGGTGCCTCCCAAAGATGGAAAAATATGTAGATATCGAAGAGATCAGTTTTTGTAGATGAAGTGTGTAAACAAGATGGCTGACCAGTACATGTAGCCATCATGTGGGTGATGTGTAACGTTGTTCAATTATTCCTCCCAAGACACCTGCCCAACCCAGGCTTGGCAAGGAATCCAAGCCTGGAGCCCAAGCAGCTATGCCTCCCTGCCCGGATCAAATGCCTGCCTGGCTGTCGGGCTGCAGGACGCGTGGAGCCTCGGTCGATTGTTGAGGTGGTAAATGCACTCATTTCTGCACCTGCAATTATGAGAGAGAGAGAGAGAGAGAGAGAGAGAGAGAGAGAGAGAGAGAGAGAGAGAGAGAGAGAGTAAGTGTGTGCATGGGAGCGTGTGTGTGTGTGGGGGGGGGGGGGACCAAGGGTTGGGCACGTTTGTGCCGGGGCATGCAGGTGGGCCCATGCCAGAATGGGGCGGAAAGGATGTTAAGGGGTTGAACAATGGTGGCACGTGCCAGCCTGTAGATTCGGGTTGCTTCAGCGGGGTCGAACCCGGCAGGACTTGGAGGCAAAGCGAAACTTTGGCAATTGCAGCAGACATTGCAGTTCACAATGTCAGCTCTGGAGATACACTGATTCTCCTGGAATAGTTCTAAATTGGGATTGAAGTTTAATTTCAATCTGGGAATCAGATTTTAGAATATCTTGCAGGATGCAGTGTGACACCTTGGAGCTAAAAAATATAGCATTCTCAAAAAAAAAAAAAAAAAAAAAAAAAAAAAAAAAAAAAAAAAAAAAACACACACGCACACACGCACACAAATTTTGTAAACGCACAAATAGTGGTCATGAGATCTGAAGGAGCTCCATGTGGAAGCCAGTTCCTTGACAACGGCGCACGTTGCAGTCGAACCCCAACTCCGAAGTGTTTTTTCTGGAAGCCATGCCTTTTGAGATCCCGCCATGTTGATAGGAGTTTGTGGAGCTGCAACTGTGGCCCATATTCTCAAGGTTTTCCTTCTTAGGGGAGTAGGAGGTGTTCTGCGCACACTCACGGGGTTAAGGGGGACGCAGGGAACCCAGAACTTGATGGAGCTTGTTGGGGGCTGCCTGCGCCTGAAGGCCTTTGTGTACCTGTCATGTGCATCTGCATGCCCCATGAGTCACGGGTTTTCCCAACGGGAAGAGCGCATCGTCCCGCTTAGCGATGAGGAAGGGAACGCCGTCGATTGCCGACGCTTGGCCTCGGAGCTTCAGCATCTCCCTGCAGAGTTTGCTGGAACCAGGGTGTGGCACTTTGTCCCTCATGACTGGCTGTATAAGTTGTGTACTCACCAAACCTGGGCGGAGTGTCCTGCAGGCCCCTCCCCCTCCTATCCCCCCCCCCCCGCCCTTCTCTCTCTCTCTCCCTCTCTCTCTCTCCCTCTCTCTCTCTCTCTCTCTCTCTCTCTCTCTCTCTCTCTCTCTCTCTCTCTCTCTCTCTCTCTCTGTCTGTCTGCCTGTCTGTCTCTCTGTATAAGTGGCTGTATAAGTTATTTTTGGTTGGGGGGGGGGGGTGGGGGATGTTGCTCTTCTCAGTTTTGCTCCCCCCCCCCCCTCCTTCACCCTTTAGGTTGGAGGAGGGCCACTAGTTTTACAGTAAGGGAACGAGGGTGTCGGGGAAGAAGGGGCGAGAGAGCTCACGCTTGGAAGCCTGCCCCTGAGTTTGTAATGCATGCAGTAGAGACCGACAGCTCCCCTCTCCCCATTGGGGGTCCTGGTCTCATTCCACTTCCCTTGATGACGGTTCCTGTTTGATGATCGTCTGGGTCCCGCCCAATGTGTTTCCAGCTCATGTGGCCCCCTCCCCCATTTCTTTAAGTTCACACTTCATCCCATCTTCAGTTGGCAAGCGACTCTTAAGCACTACACTGTTGCTCCCTGGCACCTCAGCACATTTGTCTGCATAGATGGTCTCCTCCATCCAACCCAGTGCAAATGCTGCAGGCAGATGAGTGCATGCGGTTCTGGAAACTTGGAGGGGCTGCTGCCTTGGCGCACGCCCTCACTGAAACAGAGCTGGACAGGATATCGTGTTCATCCTTCCCTCTGGCCATTGTCCGCCCGTCTGCAATTGGAGCAGCCGCCTTTTGGCCTTCACTGGGATTCCTGCCTGGGAACGGCGATGTGCCCTCGGCTGCGCCCTTGCTCCTTTCTGCTCGTACGCACCTGCTGTATCTCTTCCAGGGTTGGGGCCGGGATTGCCACACACTGATTGTTTCTGCACATCCTCCTACCCCCCTGGTGTGTCAATTTGGGTTTTGCCTCGTCAGCTGTGTTTTCAAACACCCTGTCACATTCTTGTTGATTTCATTAAAGCAAATTTTAGCTATCTCTTCTCGGTGTGGGCTTGTATTTAGGTTTTGTTTGGTACCCATCTTCATCAACCCGACACATAAGATCCAGGGTCTTTTGGTGTTGTACACCTACTTCCTCCATCTCCCACATTCCTGGATTCTTCTCACTTTAAAAGGGGGATCATGGTGACCATGTTCATTTTGATGTGCTGGCAAACAACCCATGCAACAGCAGAGCACTGCTTCCTTTGCCCATGCCATTGGATGGTCATCTATGGCAGTTTTCGCCTTTTGCTGCTTCCATGCACATGGCTTCCTACTTTCCTGTGTGGTAGCGCCTGATTGTTTGTGTGACCATACAACCCCACTCCCCCCCCACTCTCCCTCTCTCCCCCCTCTCTTGCTCCCTCCGCCCCATCTCTCTCTCTCTCTCTCTCTCTCTCTCTCTCTCTCTCTCTCTCTCTCTCTCTCTCTCTCTCTCTCTCTCTCTCTCTCTCTCTCTCTCTCTCTGTCTGTCTCTCCCACCCCCCCCCCTCTCCCCCCCATCTCCCCCTGCGCTGTGTGCTTGGTTGGTTGGGGCCCGCCCGGGGGGGGGGGCGCTGGGAGGGGAGGGGGAGCGCTCTCCATCTCTGAGTCTGCACGTCACTGCAGCATGATCCTGGCAGAAGAGAGTTGGGAAAGACCTGTTTATGAACAGCGGTCATGCCACAGATTACCATGAAGGTCCGTCGCTGTAGGACTATAAGGTAAAGTCCCTGCTCCCTGAATCGAAAGACAGGATGATGGTCCGTGCTCATGCACGTGAGGGATGCGCAGAAAGCGGGCACAGCGGGAAGGACTCTCGCGATGTGGTTGACATAATACCTGCTGATGTGGTGGCAGCTTCTCTGGTCTCGACAGCTGGCTTTCTCATGCAGGTTTGTGGCCTCATTGTGTAATTTTGCCATGTCTCTCTGCGACAAGGTTGAAAGCCTGAAGCAGGAAGAAATTTCCAAGTCACCTGCATGTTGCGCATCACCTGTAACGGTGATGCACAAGTGGACCCTGATCAGAGGGAGGCTTGGACAGGAAGAGAGGCATTGCGCACCACCGACATGATCACATGAGTGATGCACAACTGAATAATGATCAAGGAAAGACGAGTGCATGATAGGAAGAATCACTCATATGCAAGGCGTATTTCCAACCCGAGTGATCATGATAGTGATGTACAACGGAATCATGCTGAAAAGAATGCTGTGAAGGGGAACCTGCAAAATTTGTATGCATCACATAAGTAATGCTTGGTTCACCTAAGTTTTCGAAATCAAGTGGCGAGCACACGTAGACATCGCATCCTAGGAATGGGCCGGTACATTTCACAATAGGTTGGCATGCCCTTGCTTGAGGTTTGGACTGACCTCCCTTCCCCTCATTCTTCCCGTCCTACAAACATTGCACTGGCACGCCTAGTCCTTGAAGGTCTGAGGCTGCACATCACAAAGTGCACACTCCACGTGCCTCCTGTTTGTTTCAAGCAATGCCAAACCAAAGCGTTGATTCATCGACTAGCCGGCTGCAGCTTCTTTCACAGTGTTGCCAAGGTTCCTGCCCGAAGCAATAATGGCTGATTTTGCCAGCAAGGGAATGTCCTTTTTTAGTACATTTTTTGTATAGCTTCATTGGGATGCCGGGGTTGTAGTCTCAGAGACTGGGGAATGTGGGGATGAGGGACCGGGGGGTTGGCCGTGAGTGGGGACCGAAGGGGGGGGGGAAAGTCTCAAAGAAATGACGTGAAATCCAGAGAGGTCGAATGCGGCCAAAGGCCCTGCAGACACAATTTCTGGTGGCTAGGGAAAGCAGTATTTGCACCCCACATCTCCTTCGTGGGGTTCCAAGGGCTGTATGCCATGAACGGGAAGCAATGCAATTGCATCTACTGATCTAATCTGCACACCTGGATGAGTCTACCTGTTTGAGGGCAAAATGCATTTAGTCCGCAGTATCATTCCATCTTTTGATAGCGTTGTGGAGATGGAAGAGGGTTGAACAGCTTTTCCTTTCACTTGCGCTTTAAAGGCGGGGGTGGTGTGATGGGCAGTACCCATGGAAGGGACAGCCAGTGGTGGTGAATGCATCCTCTGCGGGCACCTTCCCGCTGACGCAAGGGCACCTCCAGGCTAGTTTATCCTCTTCTGGACCGCGCCGGCCATCTGCGGCATCCTGCGGACTTGCGTGCATGGCGGCCCCTGCGGTACTCCCGGGGGCAGATGGTGGTGATTTGGAAGCCCACTCCCCAATCAGTCCCCGCCAGCCTGAGAACAGCAAAAGCGGAATGTCCGCGCCCCGCTCCCGTTCTGGGTGGAGCCTGATGGCGTGCACGGGGAGTCGCGATTGGGCCGCAGACGATGGAGCGGAATCGGTGAGGAGCCTCGATGGTACCGCATCGCTTGCGAGCGTGGCGACAGGCGGTACAGGTTCCGATCACTCCGCATGGGGTGGGGCCAAGTCGCTCCTCACGTCGGGGGTCTGGCAGCCGTTGCGGAGGGCTCCATCCGTTGTGCGGCACCTGTCCTTGCCATCTTGCGTTGCGAAGGTGGGTACCTGCTCAGTTACTTCCGACCTCTGCCATTCACGCGGATTGGCGGCATGGGGTGCAGATTTTGTCCTGCACCCGATGCGGAACTTTGTCCTGCACCCCACGCGGAACGTTGTCCTGCACCTCCGCATGGGGTGCCGACTTACCACACTGTCTCACACGCCGCGCCATAAAGATTTGTTTGTGCGAGAATGTCACTGAACAAGTCCATGGATGGGAGGGAAAGCTATGCACGATCGTCAGTATGACATAGAGACACAGAGAAGCACAAAACGGTGTGTTCAACAGAGGAGGATGTGCAGTCACTTCCATCCAGGTGCAGCGGGTAGCGCAAAACTGTTGATTTGTGAGGGTTGCTCGGGGTAGGTCACAGGCGATCCCATGGACGGGCCTCATCCCTGTTGCCAGCACAGCCCATATTGGCACATGCATGCATACCAGGGCATGCATTGTTGCTAGCTCGTCCCAGCACATGGGGGCGTGGGCATCTGCAGACGCACGCATGCGCGTGCACACACACACACACACACACACACACACACACACACACACACACACACACACACACACACACTTACAGCCACCCTTCCATCTCACAGCAACTGCCCAGTCTTCCAACACAATTGGTCTTTCTCCGGTCATCTCCTCAAACACGGCACTTGCTGGCCGTGTTTTTTTTGCACCCCTTGATCACCACCCTTATGCTCTCAAGGGCGACAGCTTGTCCTTGTGACAAAACAACGAGCTTACACGCACAAACTGCCCTGCAGGCAGCTGTAGCGGGGGCTGTGAAAGACGAAGACTTTCCAATTATTCCGATCACGGAGGTCCTACCGCGGCTGGCAGCCGCACTGCCCGACGATGAGGTTGCCGATTTCCCGCTGGCATGGAACTCAGAGACATGCCGCTGGACCACCTACCTCGCGTCGTTTCTGCGGAGTCTCAACGAGCGGCACAAACACACTCTCTAATGAAGTGCCCTCATGCAGGCAGGCAGTTAGAGGGCATTTGCACCACTGCTCGGAACGAAGAAGAAGATGACGAAGTTACATCTGTCCAGCCACTAGGGCATGATTAGATGTCCACAACACACTCGCTGGCCTAAGCAAAACAACAATGGGCCACGCGAGGGAGCCGAAGGAAGACTGAAGACACAACGTAGTAAACGAAGGGAGAAGGCCGGGATGGGGCGAGGGCCAGCCACGGACGTGGCTGCGGCCAAGTCACCGCATCCGGTGCAAGTCTGCACGAGTACTCGCGGGCTCGCAGTACGGAAAACGAACACCGCGAGTGTCCGCACGACCAGCAATGCACTGTGCTCGGAACCGCGAGCGGAAGTTCAGATGCCCTCTTGATTTCATCCCTTTCTAGCTTTCACAGCCCCAAGGGTAGATGACTGAGGTCATGCTGGCCGCGTTGCAAAGTGTGGCCACAGAACTGGGCCTCCTGTGTGCTGAAGAGAACCCCTGTACGCATGGCCATCCAGATGAAAGGAAGGCGGTATCGTGGGCTGCTCCCTGTCTGCCTGATTCCACATTGCACGGTGCGTCTGCCAGTTTCGGGCTTTTCCCTTCTGTTTTCAATGAATGGGTTTCCTGTGTATCATTTCTTGTGGGGCAGCGGCAAGAAGATAAGGCCAGTGTTTTACTGTATTTAGAATTGAACCTGCAGCCCCTCCCCTTCTGTGGGTAGAAGAGGTTCCGTTTGTAACATTCGAGTTGCAGCGCTGGAGGTGGTGCTCCAACTCAGCGTGTTATTCTGGGTTCTGTCGGTACCTAGCATGTTTTCGAAGTTCCTTCTGAGCCAGTGATGACCCACTGGTGGATAAGTTAGAAAGCGGTGGGAAAGCACGCTCTGTCGGGCTTCGGGTGTCTCTCCTGATACTGCACTTCCGACCAGTTAATTATGTTTTCGGGCCTTGAGAATGCTGCAGGCTCACTTGTTTTGTGAGGAAACCAGCTTCAAATGGCATGGGACTGCACGGCAAGGCATGTCTCAATAGGTTATCCCAGTTTTTCGTGAGAGTCAAAAGCAATGTCCACTATTTGCCGCAGCTATTGCACACAATATGCTGAAGCTTGGTAATGGATCAATGTTCTGAAACTTGGTTAGGGTCGTCATGACTTTTGTACCGGCTGTACCTTCATGCAGCCATGCAGAGGACCTTGCAGGCAATTGCATCAAGCACTGAGCTTGTAGACTGCGTCCAACTCATCCGAGTGTTAATAACAGTGTAGCGTTTGCATTGCAATGACTTCTTGCAGTAAGACACTGCTCACAGCCCTGGTGTCTCTGCATGGTTCAGGACAGGAATGTGGCACATGCCACGTGACCTGTGTACCGCAGGCTGATTCTGAAAACCTTCAGTGGATAAGCGGATGCTAATCCCCGGTTTTGAGGAGGTGAGGCCCAAGGTCGCCGGTTTGTCAAGATGGAAGGAGTCACGGCTTGGATGAGGACAACTGGCTGGGCTTGACAGCTTCCAAAGTTCGTTCCGAAACTAGAGCCGTGTCCAATGATTCAGTTTTCTGATCAGGGCGAGTATTATGAAAGCCCAAATTGCCTAGACATGGCCGCATGTCATGGCACTGATGGACAATTCCCGTTGGTGCAACACCACGCCCTGATTCAAAACGGACTGGTGTCGAGCAGCTGGAAGATCCCTTGTGCTTGAACCATATTGAATGGCACGGCCGAAGGGAAGGGGGAAGACGTCGGTAACCCTTGTGCATGTCGCCATCGTCACATCAGTGATATGATGGCTCCAAGAAGATGAAGAGACAGAAAGGGTACTTTTTCCAGGCCCAAGGACTTAGATAAGATGCAAAAGGTCGGTTGGCAAACAATTTGGGGGAATGTGGGCTCTCGTCGGCTGCAATTTGAAAATCGGTGTGATCCTTTCCTTCCGCTGAACCCTAGTGTTGAAAGGCCTTCTGCTCCCTTAGAGGCCTCAAGCTGTGGGAATCCTTTCAAATCGAAGAGAGGACCTGCCACGAAAGGCTGTCACCATAGTGAATTGCACAGCAGAAGGGAAGGGGGCAGACGTTGGTTTGTAACGCTTGTGCATGTCGCCATTGTCACATCAGTGACATGATGGCTCCAAGAAGATGAAGAGACAGAAAGGGTACTTTTCCAGGCCCAAGGACTTGATAAGGTGCAAAAGGTCGGTTGGCAAACAAGTTGGGGGAATGTGGTCTCTCGTCGGCTGCAATTTATATATCGGCGTGATCCTTTCCTTCCGCTCAACCCTAGTGGTGAAAGGCTTCTGCTCCCTTAGAGGCCTCAAGCTGTCTGAATCCTTTCAAAACGAAGAGAGGAACCTGCCACGAAAGGCTTTCACAGCCTTCTGTTAGATGACAGAAGACGACAGCAGGGATGGGGAGGACCATTAAATGTAGCAAAAATTGTGCATCAGGAATTTCAACATATCTGAGGCTTAAGCTTGCATACACGTGTGCTTTCCTTCACTGCTCGCCTTCTTAGAGTTCAAGGTACATGTTAGAGCGTATGGACTCAAGATCAAGTCCCCCAAATGTATCCTGTGATATGGATGCGGTACTATCTTGGTATGACGCATCGTCCAAGGAAATTCAGCTACAAGAAGGTACGTGGACGTATGTGCCACGTGTCGCCAGCATTGGTAACAAGAACTAGCTAGCAGGATGCCTGAGGATGGACGAATCACACTTAAGGTTCCATCGCCGTGCTTGTGTAAGTATTTGTTGGTCGTACCAGAGGATCGAAGGGCATCCAACCTGCCCAGCAACGAGCTGCGCTAATCAGGTAGCCCCCTATATAGGAGCGTGCGGAGGTGCAGCGTCCCCTAACGTGTTCTGAAACCCCTGTAGATGTACACGATGAATGCGGTCCACATTGCATACACGTGGCGGACATGCATGTGCATCACGTTTTCTTGGTCAAAGGGGAGTATGCCCTGCAGTTGAATGAACAATTGTGCTGTTGTGCCAGAGTTAGCACGAGGGTTCTAAAACTGCCTCAGCCTGTCCTGTAAGTGACGAAGGCTGATGCGTTGTGTGGATGGTTGCTTTCAGATCCAACCAGCATTCATGTAGACAACCAGGTCGATGGTATGCCCCCCCCCCCCACCCCCCCACCCCTCTTTCCCCAGCACCCACCCTCCCTCAGCGGACAACCCCTGTATGTGTAGAGCTCAAAGGGCCCCTGCATGCATGTGGCAGGCGTGGAAATCCCGCATGTGTTTGCATGCCCTTCTATCAAGCGGGAACTTCCAGTTGAATTGTGTGGCAGGGAAAGGGTCGTGGCTTGCCAGTGTCGCACGAAGACAAATGCCGCAGCATGTCCGTAACTGCATAAGAGGGCATCCGCATTTCCGCTCAAAAGGAGAGGTTGCGGTGCTTGCAGTGTTTAGACGAGCACCAAATTTAACGGACTCATAACTCGCCGATCGTAAGTCTGGATGCCCTCTGAGGAGGAGGATGCCGTGCATGAACTAAACCAAGTTGATGCAAATGACAAGCTGGTCGGGGTGTCTTTGGATGGCTAACCAACACTCTACACACCCCCCCCCCCCCAACACACACACACACACATTTGACCACAGTTCGTAGCTACTGTACTACCCCAAGTGTCGCAATCCCTCCGCAAGTCCCGATTTGGTCACAAATTAAGGTCTAGTTCAAAATCCGCTCGCACGTGCACATCCCTCAGCGCTCTGGAACTTCCTTACTTCTCAGACAAAGCGCCTCTGCGCAACTTCTTGTCACACCCTCTTTGAGGTCCTGCAAATGGCCAGCTTATGGAGGCAACTGCATGCACAGACGCACCCAGCCACGACTGGGGCAGTACAATTTCTATAGTTTGAAAATATTTAAAAGTGATATTCTTACTACTTTCATGAGCAGATGCACTAGGAATCCAGCCTATTTGCACCAGCAGCAGTATGTGTGGCAGAGGTGCATTTCCTTCATACGTGCTGCTCTTCTTTCTCTCAGCGACGTGCGTTGGCCTCAGCTGCCTTTAAATGCAGCATTGCCATCGTCGCCGGTGGGAGACGGTGTCCCCGTAGCCACAGCCGCAGCACTAGTGAGCACTCCCCTGTACATCATGCGTGCCGGGGACGTTACAAGGACTCCCCTGACAGCTCGACATTGTCCCATCAGTCATGCATAACACATGTTTAACCTGGTCCCTGCCCTCCTCAACACGCCTTCATACGCACGCCGTGCACACACACATACACACACACACACACACACACACACACACACCCAGGCACGATGGATGGATCCGCTAAAGAATGGCAAGGGCTGCCGTAGCCAGGCTGGTGGGAGGGCAAGGACAGAGGTGTCTGGTCAGGTGGATGGGTCTGGGGGCCCGTAAGAATTCCACATGTGCAGGGATGTAAATGGGAACTTCAATGAGATCAAATTTGTGCAAGTTGCGTGAATGAGTGTGTGTGTGTGTGTGCGTGTGTTGTGTCCCCCCCCCCCCCCCAAAAAAAAAAATTGAGCTGGGATGATGCCCAGAGAAGCATACTTTGGACTTTAACTGGACCTCTATGGAGTTGCCAGTATAGAGGGACCTCACATTAGCATGAATGAATTGTGCCTACGACTTACCATAGAGGATCGCAGTGGCAGCCGCAAGGACGGTGCAAAACAGCAGGCAAGGCCCGACGAAGATGTTGATGAGAAGAGCTGCTGCCAAAGTCCCGGTGCCGAAGCCCGCCATCCACTTAAAGTCCTTCATTACCTGGAGGTCGGTTACAAGGTGTATCTGCAAGCAGCACGTTACGAAGCCATCCAGCACCGCGGCCACCACATGCACCAGCAGGAGCCTGGGCTGCCACACCGTGCATATGCAGAATGGGAGGGCAGCTTTTCCATCTGAATGTGACCTGGTAACTTGCTAGACTCCAGTTCATGCTAAACCATTACGTTTAACCTTTAACGACTACAGATATACAAGACGGCAAATACAAGAGACAGACAGACAAACAGACGAACGCATGTACACACACACACACACACACACACACACACACACACACACACACACACACACACACACACACACACACACACACACACATCAGAGACCTGTCACTGTTTGTGGCCGTATGTCACCTGCAAATTATGGCTGAGAACACTGCAAAGCCAGGTAGTGAGTTTGATGCCCCGAACAACATTGCCAACCAAAGAACAGAGCCTGAAGCATAGATGAAAGTAACTGACATGACCTGCTCGTAGGATATGACCCTGTAGAAGGTCTCACCTGAACCCGCCCCCCACTCCAAAATGTGGCTGTAAATCAAAAGGACAGGGTTTGCATAGTAGGTGTAAGTTGACCATGAATTTGCAACTGCGCAGGGGCGTGTGTGCCCATGTGAAGAATGTGTGAAGGTGTTTGTGTGTGTGTGTGTGTGTGTGTGTGTGTGTGTGTCTGTGTGTGTCTCTGTCAGAGTGTGTGTGTGTGTGTCTGTGTGTGTTTGTGTGTGTGCGTCTGTGCGTGTGCCTGTGTGTGTGTGTGTGTGTGTGTGTGTGTGTGTGTGTGTGTGTGTGTGTGTGTGTGTGTGTGTGTGTGTGTGTATGTGCATGTGCCTGTGTGTGCGTGTGCGTGCACATGTGTACGTGTGCTTGTATGACATAGGACATTTGTGTGTATGGCATGCACTGTGTCTGTGTGTGTGTGTGTGTGTGTGTGTGTGTGTGTGTGTGTGTGTGTGTGTGTGTGTGTGTGTGTGTGTGTGTGTGTGTGCACGCGCGTGAGCCTGCGTGCACATGCACTTTCTTGCTCTAAGGGATGGGCAGAAAGAAAGCCATCAGCAGATGTCAGATAGCTCAGTCCAACCAAAGTAACGCCCGAGCCGCCTTCAAGGGTTGCACACAAGTCTGTGAGTACAAAGCAGCCCAGTACAAAGCAACCCAGTACAAGGCAGCCGAGTACAAGGCAGCCCAGTACAAGGCAGCCTAGTACAAGGCAGCCCAGTACAAAGCAACTCAGTACAAGGCAGCCCAGTACAAGGCAGCCCAGTACAACCCAGCCCAGTACAAGGCAGCCCAGTACAAGGCAGCCCGGTACAAGGCAGCCCAGTACAAGGCAGCCCAGTACAAGGCAGCCCAGTACAAGGCAGCCCAGTACAAGGCAGCCTCAGTACAAGGCAGCCCGGTACAAGGCAGCCCAGTACAAGGCAGCCCAGTACAAGGCAGCCCAGTACAAGGCAGCCCAGTACAAGGCAGCCCAGTACAACCCAGCCCAGTACAACGCAGCCCAGTACAAGGCAGCCCGGTACAAGGCAGCCCGGCAAGGGAAGCTGCAGGCGGTGTTACTACTGCCTTTACAGTAGGTTACCGCATCACCCGGAAGCAAGCAAGTTCCAGGTCTCCTCTGACTTACCGGCGTGAGTGCACCTGACGTATTTGCCAAGCCAATGGCATAACTGCATCCTGAAGCTACAAACAATGGCAGATGGAGAACCGAGGCGCCCTTCCTCAGGGTTTTGTTATAACGGCATCCTGAGACTCTGTTCATCTTAAGAAAACAAAAAGCTGCATCCTACAACTACAGACAAGCCCTACCCGAGACTTGGCAGTCTGAGGATTGACAGCCGAGGGTTGACACATACCATAGCGCTCCACAACCCAGCTTCTTGCTGGTAAGAGATTGGTAGAATAGATTGAATATGTTATTGGAAATATCCTTTCAAGAGCAACAACATTGGTCCAGCTCAGCCATGAGTCCACAGGCGCTACGTATACGAACAACAGCGCCGAAATTCCACTCATGATGGCCTGGGAAAAGCACGAGCAACACTTTCAGGACACTTTGACTCCTCTTTTCCCGACCGCCCAGGATGGGGTTCCTTTGTAGGGGCCAATCGCCAAGTCGTCATTGGGCAGATCATTGCAGTGGAGGCTTAAAGTAGGTTTGCGGAGAAAACTCACCCAGACTGCTCCCATAGTCAAACCGAAGTTGATGCGTTGAACTTCCTTCAGGACTGCACCATCTGCATCTGTGCTATGCAGCTCTGGTGTGTCTTCAATCTCGAGAACTATTGAACGGCCTGGGACACAAAGAAATGAATCTCATGTCGCAAACAAACTTACGCGCACGAACACACACACACACACACACACACACACACACACACACACACACACGCACGCACGCACACGCACGCACACACACACACTCACTCACACATATACACCCTCTCTCTGTCACATACACACACACACGCACACACACACTCATGCGCGCACACACACACACACACACACACATTTACACAAACCACATACACACACACACACACACACGCACACACACACACACACACTCACTCACACATATACACCCTCTCTCTGTTACACACACACACACACACTCATGCGCACACACACGCACACACATATACACAAACCTCATACACACACACACACACACACACACACAAACACAAAGCACTCCAAACAAAAGCAGCATTTGCTGGATTGTGTTACATCAAGCAAAGGACGTTCTCACATTCAGCTTCCGCATCATTATTAGCTCCAGATGTCATCAATCTGGTGCGGCTTTCAGAACACTTCACCAAGTTGAAGTCTGTCTAACAGGCCCATGAGATGGACGGTCGAAACGGTAACCGGCACGGCTACGTATCTTACTGCATGTCCGAACAACGCTCAAGCTCGGAGAATATCACTCCCAGTAACAAAACAGCCTCTTCGTATAGTTTGTCAAAAATCGGGACACCTTCAGTTCCACGGGTAGCTCCCATGTTGATAGCTTCCGTCGTGTCCACACTGAGAAAGAAGACGACTTGACATCGGACTCCGTTCTGAGGGCGTCGTGAAATTCATACCGGCTGGCGAATCCGTTCTGAGTCAGAACTTCTGACCAGTGCATTTTTTAGTGGCAATGTGTTGCCAAAATGGCGATATTCAATGATAGGGGGATGAAAATGGCATTTTTAAATATATTATGGGCTGTTAGGAAGAAGAAGAAGAAGAAGCCTTGGGCTGCAGCATTGCGGTCCGCTCTCAAGGCTGTTGCGGACTCGGGCTCCGAGGCTGCCTGGGTTGAGCTGTTGATCCTTCCGATGTGCGTCCTGTCAGCTCGTCGCAGGCCTCGGGGTGAGGGAATTGCGCAGCACGTCCGCCGTCGGGCCCGCGCATGGTTGGATGGGGATATTGATGGCCTAATTGATGAACTCTTGGCCACCGCGCCTGCAGCCACTGCCCCACCCCGCCCATTAGACGATGCGGCGCTTGCCGCTCGCGTCTTGCGCAAGGTTGCAGATGGCCATTTATCAGCGGCTGTTCGGATGTTGGAGCCTGCCACCATCGCCCCAGCCACGCCTGACACATGTGCTGCACTGGCAGCGCTTCATCCTATCCGACCGCTTCCCGTTGGCGCCCCGCCTGCGCAGGCCCCTTACCGTGCCCAAGTGGAGGAAGTCTTGGCTGCCCTCAAAACCTTCCCACCTGGTACCGCTGGCGGGCGGGACGGCTTGACCCCATTACATATAAAACATGCCTTCTCTGTAGGTGGCTCAGACCTCTTATTGGACAGCCTCCTTGGCGTGGTCAATCGGGCCTTAGCTGGGGATGTTCCCCCTCCCTTGCGATCTTATTGGGCCAGCGCTCCCATCACCCCTCTCTTGAAGCCCAATGGGGGTATCCGGCCCATTGCAGTGGGGCTCACCCTGCGCCGTCTGGTTTCCAAGATAGCTGTTGCAGCCGTCTTGCCCGCTGTCAGTGAGTATTTGCAGCCACACCAAGTTGGGGTTGGAGTCCGAGGGGGTGCAGAAGGCCTCGTCCATGCCCTCAACCGCTTGGTGGCACACCAGCAAGATTCCCCCGACCTCGTCGTTGTCAGCTTGGACTTCCAAAATGCTTTCAATACGGTCGACCGCAACCGCATGCTTGGGGAAGTCGCCCTCCATTGCCCCAGCATCTGGCAGTATGTGGCGACGACGTACGGCTGCGCGGCCCATCAGTATGTTGGGCCCCATGTCGTGGACTCCACAACAGGGGTCCAGCAAGGGGACCCCCTCTCTCCGCTGCTTTTTGCGCTCACTGTCCAGCCACTCCTCCTTGACCTTCATCGGGAGTGTCCCGACGTACACCAAGGGTGGTATCTGGATGACGGCACGTTTGTTGGTCCCGTGCCCGCAGCGCAGCAGGCAGTCCAGTTGGTTGTTGACCGGGCCCCCGCATATGGCTTGAGCCTCAACCCTCACAAGTGCTGTGTGTGGTCGCCGCGCCCGAACCCTCAGCATTTGGATGGGTTCCCTCTGGGCTTCGTCAATGAAACTCGTGCTGGTTTGATAGTGTTGGGGGCAGCGGTCACCGTGTCAGTCGAGTACGCGGCTTCCGTAGCCCAGGCGCACGTTGATGCCGTGGCAGCCTCGCTCCAGCGTTTGCCGATTCTCCGCCACCCCCAAGCCGAGCTTCTCTTGCTTCGCAGTTGCCTTGGGACCTGCAAGGTGGTTTTCACAGCCCGGACCATGCCGCCAGCTGCAGCTGCGCAAGCTTTGGTGACCTTTGATATGCTCCAAACCCAGGTCCTCCAATCCATTGTCACAGCTGGTGGTGGTGGTTTTGGCCCTTTGCAGCAAACCTTGGCTGGCTTGCCTATTGCCCAGGGGGGTCTAGGGGTCACTAAGGCCACTTCCCTTCTGCCTTGTGCCTATCTCGCCTCCGTCACGCAGACAGCCCCCCTCCAGGACCGCCTTCTGGGGACATCCACTGCCCCTCTTGTCCCCGCTGCCCTAGCTGCCAAGGCTGACTACTGCGCCCTTGTTCCTGATTTCGATGCGGCGCTCTTCGAGGATCCGGATTTTGTCCGCAGCAAAGTGCAAGCCCGGCTGTCCAAACCCTTGTCTCACCGCGCATACCAGGAGGTTCTTGATGACCCTGCTCGCTCGGATCGCGACCGTGCTGTGCTCCAATCTCTTACACAGCCGGGAGCGTCTGATTGGCTGCTGGCTCTCCCAGTTCCCCATTTGCAGCAAACCATGCCCCCAGAGTCGTTCCGCTGCCGCCTTCAATACCAGCTCTTGATCCCCATTTTCCACCCTGGCTCCCAATGCCCGTGCTGCTTGAGGGAGTTGGATGTCTGGGGCGACCACGCGGTCCACTGCACCTCAGGGGGGGATGTTGCCATTGTCGGCCGACATTACTCCGTTCGTAACGGCCTGGACGCTGTCCTTACCTCAGCTCGTCAGCGGGTCACCCGGGAACCCGCCTTTCCCACCCCTGTCCCTGGCCAGGAGCGCCGTCGCGCAGACCTCCGCCTCCATGCGTGGGAGGAGGGGCGTGACCTTTATATCGACATCGTTGGCTCTTCCCCACTCACAGTTGCCAACTTGCTGCACTTCGTGCCGGGTGGGGCCGCCGCGCGCGCTGCCCAAGACAAGCAGACCCGCTATGCTGTCTTGTTGTCGCGTCAGCAGCCGCCTGTGGCTTTCCAAGCCTTCGCTTTTGAAACATTGGGAGGGTTGCATGCTGATGCGCTGGCCTTGTTGCAGAGGCTCCAGGGGCTTTTGAACCAAGCCATCATTGCTCAAGAAGATGTGGAGGGATATTTTGTCATTCGTCGGGTCAGTTTCATCATTGCGGCGGCTGTGGGTCGCCAGCTGGCCGCTCGCCGGGTGTGACTCATAGCTTGACACATTGGGGGTTTGGGTCCCTGAACATTGGGCTGGTCTTTTTTACTCCACTCTTGTAAAAGAAGAAGAAGTTACATCTGTCCAGCCACGAGGGCATGATGAGATGTCCACAACACACACACAAGCCAAAACTAGGAAGAACCGACCACAAGAAGTGGCCAAGCGAAGAGCGAAGGCATAACTGAGCAAACGAAAAGGGGAAGGAAGGGGGGATAGGGGGGGGGGCAGCCACAGACGTGGCTGCGGCCAAGTCACCGTAGCCGGCGTAAATCAGCACGAGCCTGGAATGCATCCGAGATAAAGGAGACGACCGCACGCAAGTCAGCGTGCCAAATGAACTGCCGAAGAGATCTAGAAGGACCCACAAACAAGTGGGGATAACGGTCCCGCACCGCAGTAAGAGCGGGACAGTGAAAGACAAAGTGGTGTTCATCACCCACAGAGGAGCCACACATATCACACAGGCGCTGAAGGCGCGGAAGACGTTGTCTGCGGCCCATGTCAATGGGGAGGCCATGAACACCAAGACGAAACCTGAGAAAGAGCCGGACCTTGGCAACATCAAGAGACAGATAAAGGAGGCGGGAGCGCTGAGCCTTAGTGGGGCGCGCAAACCACCGCACATAAGTACATAGCTGGGGATCAGCAGGGGCTAACCGAGGGGAGACATGGAGAGAGGCCACAGGGAGGGTATTGGCCTGCCTAATGAGAGCTAAAAAGGTATCCATATCAACGGGCTGCGGGCGCTGACAATCAACCGCATAAGGGTAACCTAAGCGGCGAAGGGCAGCGATAAAAGAACCCGCCCAGGACGGGGAACGAGGCGTTACGCCATAGTAGCATGAGTCCCTATGAATACGTGAATACAAGTGGTCGGGTGGGAGATCCACCAGAGAGTTCCAAAAGGTGACCACACGCTTGAACCAGATATGATGAAGGGGCCAAACGCCAACCTCAGCAAGGAGCACATCGGTGCGGACCGTTTGACGAACCCCAAGGATCATCCGTAACATAGTAAGAAAATCCTTTTCTAAATCCTTAGCGGAGGGCCGAGTGGAAGATGGGGAAAACACCCGTAGACCCCAAACCTCACACCCATATGAGCAGGCAGGCACCACACATGCTAAGAAGAGACGCAAGAGAATACCGATCGAGGTGGCACATTTGAGGTTACCATAACGCGTGCTAATAGTAGACCAGGCCCCCCACATCTTACCACGTAAATGGCCAAAGGTGGCCCCAATGCCTGAAGCCGTAGAAAGCAGGACACCTAAATGACGAGCCTGGGTCACCTGAGGCAGGGGTTGACCCTCATACAGCACGGGAGGGGGGGCGTCCTTCGAGGGGGGGAAGACCATGGCATGGCACTTAGGAACACGCACCCGCATACGTGCGGACTGGCACCACTCTGAAGCAGCGGGGAGAAGGTGAGCCTGCAACTCCTCCAGGGACTTGGCCTGGAGTGTATAGTCATCAGCATAACCTTGAATAGGGACACAACGACCATCCCGGGTGGCGGGTCCCACACCCGGACACCGAGCTGTTAGGATTGCCATTTGTGACAACCTATATTAATTTTTTACGGCGGAGGTTGCCAATCGGTGGCAACCAGTAATTAATGTGACCTTACCCAAAGTTGCCATGTGGCAACGTGAAATTAATTGGTTATGGACCGAAGTTGCCAATGGAAATCCGAAATCGGAGGGCCACCCTTGATGTCGGGCATTCATTCTCCCTTGTCAGAGCGCCGAGTCCGCGCCGCCGGCCATTTGTCCACATTTAATCAATTTCCAGAGCTCTCAGCGATTGCACTGCTGCGCTCTCAGCGCGCGGATTTCCTGCGCTCACAGCGATTGTACTGCTGCGCTCTCAGCGATTGGGGGTCTACCTATATAGCCCGGCGAGGCCTGTTGGGAATGAAGTGCCCTCATGCAGGCAGGCAGTTAGAGGGCATTTGCACCACTGCTCGGAACGAAGAAGAAGATGACGAAGTTACATCTGTCCAGCCACTAGGGCATGATTAGATGTCCACAACACACTCGCTGGCCTAAGCAATACAACAATGGGCCACGCGAGGGAGCCGAAGGAAGACTGAAGACACAACGTAGTAAACGAAGGGAGAAGGCCGGGATGGGGCGAGGGCCAGCCACGGACGTGGCTGCGGCCAAGTCACCGCATCCGGTGCAAGTCTGCACGAGTACTCGCGGGCTCGCAGTACGGAAAACGAACACCGCGAGTGTCCGCACGACCAGCAATGCACTGTGCTCGGAACCGCGCGAGCGGAAGTTCAGATGCCCTCTTGATTTCATCCCTTTCTAGCTTTCACAGCCCCAAGGGTAGATGACTGAGGTCATGCTGGCCGCGTTGCAAAGTGTGGCCACAGAACTCGGCCTCCTGTGTGCTGAAGAGAACCCCTGTACGCATGGCCATGCAGATGAAAGGAAGGCGGTATCGTGGGCTGCTCCCTGTCTGCCTGATTCCACATTGCACGGTGCGTCTGCCAGTTTCGGGCTTTTCCCTTCTGTTTTCAATGAATGGGTTTCATGTGCATCATTTCTTGTGGGGCAGCGGCAAGAAGATAAGGCCAGTGTTTTACTGTATTTAGAATTGAACTTGCAGCCCCTCCCCTTCTGTGGGTAGAAGAGGTTCCGTTTGTAACATTCGAGTTGCAGCGCTGGAGGTGGTGCTCCAACTCAGCGTGTTATTCTGGGTTCTGTCGGTACCTAGTATGTTTTCGAAGTTCCTTCTGAGCCAGTGATGACCCACTGCTGGATAAGTTAGAAAGCGGTGGGAAAGCACGCTCTGTCGGGCTTCGGGTGTCTCTCCTGATACTGCACTTCCGACCAGTTAATTATGTTTTCGGGCCTTGAGAATGCTGCAGGCTCACTTGTTTTGTGAGGAAACCCGCTTCAAATGGCAAGGGACTGCACGGCAAGGCATGTCTCAATAGGTTATCACAGTTTTTCGTGAGAGTCAAAAGCAATGTCCACTATTTGCCGCAGCTATTGCACACAATATGCTGAAGCTTGGTAATGGATCAATATTCTGAAACTTGGTTAGGGTCGTCATGACTTTTGACCGGCTGTACCTTCATGCAGCCATGCAGAGGACCTTGCAGGCAATTGCATCAAGCACTCAGCTTGTAGACTGCGTCCAACTCATCCGAGTGTTAATCACGGTGTGGCGTTTGTATTGCAATGACTTCTTGCAGTAAGACACTGCTCACAGCCCTGGTGCCTCTGCATGGTTCAGGACAGGAATGTGGCACATGCCACGTGACCTGTGTACCGCAGGCTGATTCTGAAAACCTTCAGTGGATAAGCGGATGCTAATCCCCGGTTTTGAGGAGGTGAGGCCCAAGGTCGCCGGTTTGTCAAGATGGAAGGAGTCACGGCTTGGATGAGGACAACTGGCTGGGCTTGACAGCTTCCAAAGTTCGTTCCGAAACTAGAGCCGTGTCCAATGATTCAGTTTTCTGATCAGGGCGAGTATTATGAAAGCCCAAATTGCCTAGACATGGCCGCATGTCATGGCACTGATGGACAATTCCCGTTGGTGCAACACCACGCCCTGATTCAAAACTGACTGGTGTCGAGCAGCTGGAAGATCCCTTGTGCTTGAACCATATTGAATGGCACGGCCGAAGGGAAGGGGGAAGACGTCGGTAACGCTTGTGCATGTCGCCATCGTCACATCAGTGATATGATGGCTCCAAGAAGATGAAGAGACAGAAAGGGTACTTTTTCCAGGCCCAAGGACTTAGATAAGATGCAAAAGGTCGGTTGGCAAACAATTTGGGGGAATGTGGGCTCTCGTCGGCTGCAATTTGAAAATCGGTGTGATCCTTTCCTTCCGCTGAACCCTAGTGTTGAAAGGCCTTCTGCTCCCTTAGAGGCCTCAAGCTGTGGGAATCCTTTCAAATCGAAGAGAGGACCTGCCACGAAAGGCTGTCACCATAGTGAATTGCACAGCAGAAGGGAAGGGGGCAGACGTTGGTTTGTAACGCTTGTGCATGTCGCCATTGTCACATCAGTGACATGATGGCTCCAAGAAGATGAAGAGACAGAAAGGGTACTTTTCCAGGCCCAAGGACTTGATAAGGTGCAAAAGGTCGGTTGGCAAACAAGTTGGGGGAATGTGGTCTCTCGTCGGCTGCAATTTATATATCGGCGTGATCCTTTCCTTCCGCTCAACCCTAGTGGTGAAAGGCTTCTGCTCCCTTAGAGGCCTCAAGCTGTCTGAATCCTTTCAAAACGAAGAGAGGAACCTGCCACGAAAGGCTTTCACAGCCTTCTGTTAGATGACAGAAGACGACAGCAGGGATGGGGAGGACCATTAAATGTAGCAAAAATTGTGCATCAGGAATTTCAACATATCTGAGGCTTAAGCTTGCATACACGTGTGCTTTCCTTCACTGCTCGCCTTCTTAGAGTTCAAGGTACATGTTAGAGCGTATGGACTCAAGATCAAGTCCCCCAAATGTATCCTGTGATATGGATGCGGTACTATCTTGGTATGACGCATCGTCCAAGGAAATTCAGCTGCAAGAAGGTACGTGGACGTATGTGCCACGTGTCGCCAGCATTGGTAACAAGAACTAGCTAGCAGGATGCCTGAGGATGGACGAATCACACTTAAGGTTCCATCGCCGTGCTTGTGTAAGTATTTGTTGGTCGTACCAGAGGATCGAAGGGCATCCAACCTGCCCAGCAACGAGCTAATCAGGTAGCCCCCTATATAGGAGCGTGCGGAGGTGCAGCGTCCCCTAACGTGTTCTGAAACCCCTGTAGATGTACACGATGAATGCGGTCCACATTGCATACACGTGGCGGACATGCACATGCATCGCGTTTTCTTGGTCAAAGGGGAGTATGCCCTGCACTTGAATGAACAATTGTGCTGTTGTGCCAGAGTTAGCACGAGCGTTCTAAAAACTGCCTAAGCCTGTCCTGTAAGTGACGAAGGCTGATGCGTTGTGTGGATGGTTGCTTTCAGATCCAATCAGCATTCATGCAGACAACAACCAGGTTGATGGTATGCCCCCCCCCCCCCTTTCTTTGCCCAGCAGCCACGCTCCCTCAGCGGACAACCCCTGTATGTGCAGAGCTCAAAGGGCATGCAGGTGTGGAAATCCCGCATGCGTTTGGATGCCCTTCTATCAAGCGGGAAACTCCAGTTGACTTGTATGGCAGGGAAAGGGTCGTGGCTTGCCAGTGTTCGCACGAAGACAAATGCCGCAGCATGTCCGTAGCTGCATAAGAGGGCATCCACATTTCCGCTCGAAAGGAGAAGATGCGGTGTTTGCAGTGTTTAAACGAGCACCAAACTTAACGGACTCGTAACTCGCCAATCGTAAGTCTGGATAACCTCTGAGGGAGGAGGATGCTGTGCAAAAAGTTGATGCACATGACAAGCTGGTCGGGGTGTCTTTGGATGGCTATCCAACACTCTACAGACACCCCCCCCTCCACACACACACACACACACACACACACACACACACACACACACACACACACACACACACACACACACACACATTTGACCACAGTTCGTAGCTACTGTACTACCCCAAGTGTCGCAATCCCTCCGCAAGTCCCGATTTAGTCACAAAATAAGATCTGGTTCAAAACCCGCTCGCACATCCCTCAGCGCTCTGAAACTTCCTTGCTTCTCAGACAAAGCGCCTATGCGCAACTTCTTGGCACACCCTCTTTGAGGTCCTCCAAATGGCCAGCTTATGGAGGCAACTGCATGCACAGACGCACCCAGCCACGGCTGGGGCAGTACGAATTCT
>KV908402.1:404735-407235 GCA_002005505.1 Botryococcus braunii
TAGTTGTATCCCGAGTCTCTGCTGGTCTTGAGACAACAGGAAGGTGCATCTACAACTGCAGACAAGCCCTTCCTGAGACTTGGCAGGGGAGACCTGAAGAATGACAACCCCGGGGCACCTGACCTGCAAAAATGGGCAGCAAGAGCCTGTCACATTGGCATTGCTGCACAGTCCTCGAATTAACTAGGAAGTCAATGGAAATGTTGCCTTACATGTGAGAGGAAACATGTTCTGCCAGTTCCAGTATTAGCACAAGGGTTCTGAATTTGCCGCAGCGCGTCCTGTAAGTGATGAAGGAGGATGGGCTGTGTGGATGACGGCTTTCAGATCCAGCCAGCTTTCATGCAGACAACAACCATGTTGATGGTATGGCTCCAACACACGCACCCATGCACACACGCGCGCGCACACACACACACACACACACACACACAAACACACACACACACACACACACACACACACACACACACACACACACACACACACACACACACACACACATACACACAGAGCAATACAAACAACCGCAGCATTCGCTGGATTGTGTTACATCAAGTAAGGCACGTGCTCACAGTCAGTTTCCGCAACATCAGTTGTCCCAGTTGCCATGATACAGGGCAGATTTCAGAACACTTTTTGGACTGCACGTTCCAATCCACCAGTTTGAAGTCTATCAAACTGGCCAATGAGATGGACGGTCTGAACGGTAACCCGCTCGACTACGTATTTCTCTGATGTCCAAACAACGCCCTAGCTCGAGAAAATCCCCCCAGTAATTACTGTTATAACAATGCTATAACAAAGGCTATAACAATGCTATAACATATGTTATAACAAAGCAGCATCCTCGTGTATATTTTGTCAACGAGGACCCCTTCAGGTCCACCGATAGCTCCCTGTAACTTCTTCCCATGTTAGTAGCTTCCGTCGTGTCCACAATGAGTCCTCGTTGAGGACTTGACATTGGACTCCCTCCTGAGGGCGTCGTGAAATTCTCCGGCTGGCGAATCGTCGTCTGGTATGAATCATCACCGAATCGGCGACGCCAATGATTTGATCCTAGCCGGATTCCACTGGGAAAAAAATGATTCGCTGGGCAGCGGTACATGTCAGGCCTACATACAACATGCATGCATGTACATTGTACATGGGAGCTTCTGGTGGAAGGTGTTGGCCACATCTGCCACTTATAAGGTGCTGCCACATGATTATGGTACAGAGAATACCTGCCTATAGTGTTTATCCTATCCTTGAACAACTGGGATAAACACCCACACTTTTTTTTATGCCTCCAGGAATCCCAAAGGCGGGGCATCATCCGGCAGGGGATGATCCCGTGCAGGAGCGAGCAGGAAGGCCCCAGGGACACACCAGTGACCAGCTGTGGACTGCCCTGCGGGGATGGAACCGCGTTGCCGCTGCCGGGGTAAAAGCAGCATAAATAAATAAATAAACACACTTCAGTCACAGGTACGGTAATGAGAGGATTGCATTACAACCTGATAACACCCCTTCATACGTGTTTTGTGTATGGGTTGTGGGTATTGTGTTGTAAACATGGATGGTGTGCATATGTCTGACGACCCCCGGGGGGGGGGGGGATTGACAGATCTGGGACCAATTGTCATTGTCTTTCCAGATTCTTCAGTGTCTTATTAACTAGTAGGGTTGTCAACCCGATGGGTGGGTAAAGGTTATAACCAAGAGCTGGTATTAAAGGCGGCAGCGGAACAATTCTGGGGCCGTTGTTTGCTGCATATGGGGAGTTCAAACTGGAAGAGCAGGATGATCTTCTTACTGATTTGAGACAATCAACAACCTTATCCGATTTGAGGCAAATATTCTCTGAAAATGTCATGAAACTTCTCTATTGACATAGATTTTTCGGTTGCTCTGGCCCCTGGTGCCAGGAAAAGTACTGCAAGTGATAGTACGGTACTACAAGCTTGGCTACTTAAGTATGCCGGATTGGTACCGAACGAACCGTACACTCAGCCGTACCCTGTCTAGGGTACGGTACGTATCGGGGGTACATACATACACCGTACACTGTGCGAAACTGTACAATTGCCAACCCTACATATCATGTGAGCCTGCAATTGCATATCACGCTTATCTCTCACACAACTTTCTGCTGCGACCTATATCTAGCTGTGCATATGCACACGATCTATATCTAATTGTGCACATGCACGTACGTACATCAATGCCTTCAAGCCACTGTTCAATGCAGTGCAGTACGTGTACATCATGTATGCATGTACATCAATGCCTTCAAACCCCTGTTCGATGTAGTGCAGTGGAGCTTGCCGCCCTTGTCTAGGAACTATGCATACCTTTCTCCCCTACACAGCGTGCATACCCTTAATGATGTGTGATCAAATCGTCACCCTCGGCCCTCCAGGGGGGGGGGGGTGAGCGGCACATAACAGTTGTAAGCACTCTGACATTTCGAAATAATTCGGTTCAGAATCCAGAAAGAGGATGTTGTAGCATC
>KV908402.1:416131-436131 GCA_002005505.1 Botryococcus braunii
CCTCTCTCTCTCCTCCCTCTCCTCTCCCCCCCCCCCCCCTCTCTCTCTCTCTCTCTCTCTCTCTCTCTCTCTCTCTCTCTCTCTCTCCTCTCTCTCTCTCTCCTCTCTCTCCCTCTCTCCTCCCTCTCTCTCCCACCCTCCCCGCCCCCTTCTCACCCTCTCCTCCCCTGCCTCCCTGCCCTCTCTCGCTCTCCCTGCCTCCTCGCCCCCCTGGCTCCCCCGCCTCCCTCCCCTCCACCCCCCCCTCTCTCTCTGTGTCTGTGTGTGTGTGTGTGTGTCTGTGTGTGTGTGTGTGTGTCTGTGTGTGTGTGTGTGTGTGTGTGTGTGTGTGTGCGCGCGTGTGTGTATGCGTGTGTGTGTGCGTGTGTGTGTGTGTGTGTGGGGGGGGGGGTGTTGGGGGAGTGTGAAAGCGGGCCGAGCTCATGTCTGATGTGTATGCAGGAAACTGGTAGGGACCACGCACGCTCACAGGCATGGCAGGCACGCAGGCGTGCACACACACACACACACACACACACACACACACACACACACACACACACACACACACACACACACACACCGGGGGGGGAGATGGGGAGAGGGGGGGGAGAGGGGAGGGAGGAAGGGAGGGAGGGGGAGGGGAACCGGGAGGGCGAAGGGGGGGAGAGGGAGGGAGGACAGGGAGAGGGGGGGAGATGGGAGAGGGGGGAGGGAGGAAGGAGGAGGGGGAGGGGAGGGGGAGGGGAACCGGAGGGCGAAGGGGGAGGGGAGGAGGGACAGGGAGAGGGAGGGGGGAGAGAGAGAGAGAGAGAGAGAGAGAGAGAGAGAGAGAGAGAGAGAGAGAGAGAGAGAGAGGAGAGAAGAGAGAGAGAAGAGAGAGAGAGAGAGAGAGAGAGAGAGAGAGAGAGAGAGAGAGAAGAGAGGAGAGAGAGAGAGAGAGAGAGAGAGAGAATATGTGAGTGGCCAAGCGTGTTAAAGCCGACATCATGATCTCAACTTGTCTGGGAGCATGTGTTGTTGCCAACTGCATCCCTAGAAAGATCAGAGGGAGAGTACAGAAGTGCAGGGGGGTTAGTAACCAGTACATTTGGATTGGTGCAAGAGCCATACTTCTTCTGCATAGGCTTCCTTGCTTGCTACAGCCTCCGATAGTTCTAAGAGGCATCTCCTGCATCTGTCACACCCTCCAGCCCAGTCTCAATCGCACTTAATCTGAGTCACATCTACCCTACATTAAATATCTTCTACAATGATTGTGTATTGCAAAAAAAGGCTGTCGAGCCTCAGCATCGCCCGCATGTGCCCCTCTTTAGGTCTAAGGAACACAGCAGAGCGGCGCCTAAACTTTCGTACAATCGAAATCTTAATGGACAAGAAAATCGATAAGCACGCAGCCAATTCCGTACTTACGTGGTGATAGGTCTGCTCTTTCCTTGATTGGTGCTCTTCTTTATGGCATCTAGCCAAGCCCCAACACGCTCCGACGCTATGACTAGATCTAGAAATTCTTCTTCTTGAGCAATGCAAGAGGACGAAACTTGTCCATTTGGGGGACACATTTGATATCTAAAATCAGAAAATACTTGATGGAATAGTCGCCGACTTGTAACCCGCGAGTGCGGCATATATCAATAGGAAGAATATTCCAGCTCAAAGGAAATGCGGAAGTGGAACTGGCTTACTGTCGAAAGGATCACTACGTCCTTCTGTATATTGCTGAACAAGGTGGTTTGACACATTGATCAACTCCAAGTCCATCAATGCAGTGAGTGGGTTGGACGAATTTGCCCTCGCTCCGGGTGAGTTGCACTAGAGAACCCCGGGTTCTGAACCCGCCGGCCGCACATTGTCACCGGACCTTCGAGGTTACGACGCTGCCAAGTAGGATCATATCGTTCTTCAGCACCATTCCATAGTATCAACCTTAGCACTGTTGAATTTTGACAGGAAATGCATCATGTCATCAACTGCTCGATTAGTTTTGATGCGTGGCTGGGACAGTCCAAACTCTGTCGTTTGCCGGATTCACCCGTCACTACGGAACATTCTTGCGCTGCAATGTATTGGAGACACTCGAGCTTGGCGTTCGCGAGAACACCACACGTATTTGTCTAACAATAAGTCATTTGGCATACTTCTCGGGGACACAACATATTCGGGGCCAAGTGCGCAACCAAAGCGATGGCATTCCGCGTGCCGTGATGTAGAAGATGACCCATTTCGTCCCAGAATCAAAGCATTACTATTAGATGCTGCTGGAACTCTTATTGAACCGTCAGAACCTTCGGCGGAAGTACGCACTCCAAAGAGTTGTGGCTTATTAGAGCAAGGTGTTGCTGTGAAGAAGTCAGAATGGACAATTTGTGCCAATGCTACTTTTTTGAAGGATTGAGTGAAACATTTAGGAAAGGTAGGGGGAAAGGGGCGTTCCAGTTGCTGGCTGGGGGGTCAGGCGGCAGGAAGGGCACAATACTCGCAACACCACAAACGCGATCCATCTTTAAGTAGCAACAAGTGTGCCTACGACTTGACGCAACCCAGTATACAAGCAATAAGCACTTCAAATTCTCACCCAGACCACCACTATCTTAGCAACTTGTTCTACGATTTTGACTTGCATATGCAGGTGTACCTTAGGTACACAAAACCCTATGGGTGTACAAGAACTCCCGATGAGATACTGCACGCATTCCGGAGGTACGTTGGTCATTTAATGAATTTCTCTTTCATTAATTCTAAACATGATGGGTGGATATCCCTGCTACTTTTCTGGCATAGTGTCAACTGTATCTTATTGTAGCTGAATTTTGGTCGTGGGCCAGCTTTCGTCCTGTGTCCAGAAATCGTGTTTACTTTACTCCCACATCATGCGGGGCTCTGCAGGGCATATAACACAGAGTGGAACCAATCCATATTGCGGTATGTTGGGGATGCAAGGCCTTTCTGGTGAGCCCCAAGCTCCCTCCTTCCCTCCTCTTCTAGATCTCACCAATGTTTTCTGACATGGTTGGTTGCTGCTGTAGAAGTTACTAGCTTTTTTTGCACTTGTGGGGTATATTTTGAAAACTGCAATGGAAGTTTGCACCTAATGGTGACCTCAGCCGGTATTATATCACCACAGAATGTGAAGGTTACAAATAGTGGGTGCATCAGAGACACTGATTTTCAGAATGACCTGCATGCTGCTGGTTTCATACTGATTGTGCATTTGACATGTGCCATATGTGTCCTGGATGTTGGTGCAAGTCCCAGAGTTGCCACTATTCAGATATCTTTGATATGAACTTAATGCTGCTGCAATCTGTCCTGATTCATTGTGTAAAATGCTTTGCATGTGCAATCTTTGAACATCTACCAGCTATGCTGCCAAAAATAGGTTTACATGTATTGGTCGTTGCTGTACTCTGTTTTCAAGGCTTCGATTTCTTCGAGTATACATGTACAGCTTCATGCTGCAATTTCAGTACTTTCGCTCTTCATAGGGCGCGGTGTACCGTGCTTGTTGCTGAAATCCTCATTGGCTGCTGGATTTCAGATGGGATTACAGTTGTACTGGCTACTGCTGTCAACTGTAGGGTTCTGTAAATGATTGCATCAATTCTATATTGTTTCTGTAATTTGAAAGATTGCTGCAGTAATTTGAGATAGCTAACTGATTACTGCTTGCAGATTGGCATTCAGGTCTCGTGTCCGTTGGTGTAGTCTTTACTGGTTGGCACATAAAGAAGTTCCACATGTTGTACTATGTACTAGCCTATATATGTCATTGCAGCTAGACTTACTCTCATCTGTGGTTTTGTGTAACCTGTCCTGGCCACTGCATCGCAGATAAGCTACATCCTGGTTGGTTTTGTCATTTGAGCTTCTGTAAAACTCAACTTGGGGATGAAAAGCAGTAGCTTATCCCGTAATTACGTTGCTGCCCTTTCGACAGTGTCCGTCATGGTGGTGGGTTTGTGGATTTTTCTGAGCCAGTCGTGCAGCAATCAAATGTGGTTGTAGCACTTAGATGTGGTTCTGATACGTCTTGACGACTCCTTATGAGGACCCAACAAAATTATTTGGCATTGCATGTGCAAGGAGGTTGTGCAGTTGCATATTTGAAGCTGCTCTTGCACATACAAGACCGCACCGTCAGCTGAAAATGATGCAGAACTTGCTGGCCCTATTCTTATTCTGGTCCCGCTCCTGAATAGATATCCTCTTTTTGAAGTGATGTGCTTCTGAGCATCCTCATCATTATCTGCTCTTTGGTACCCGCTTAATCATTGCCCGCTCCATAACATCATCTTAATCATCTGTTCATATCCTACCCTAATGTGCTCCCTCTTCCTCATTTATCTCGAGTCAGGAGAATGACATGCTCTGCAGGCGCTTTATTGTCACGCAGTCTACTGGGTGCGATCACCCCGATGCCTTTGAAGACATTTACAATTACTTTGCTGATCACAAAGCCTGGCGACTCACCACTCCAGATTGCATCCCAGCCCTCCAGAGGCTGCGTCATGAAGGTGGGCTGGTCTAATAGCCCTGCAGGATTTCTTGATTCTCTGGTGTGTTTGTATGTGGTCTGTGCTCTGCTCTGGTGTGTGTGTGTGTGTGTGTGTGTGTGTGTGTGTGTGTGTGTGTGTGTGTGTGTGTCTGTGTCTGTGTCTGTGTCTGTGTCTGTGTGTGTGTGTGTGTGTGTGTCTGTGTTTGTGTGTGTCTGTGTCTGTGTCTGTGTCTGTGTGTGTGTGTGTCTGTGTGTGTGTGTGTGTGTGTGTGTGTGTGTGTGTGTGTGTCTGTGTGTGTGTTGGCGGGGGCGGGGGCGTGTGCGTGTGCGTGCGTGCGTGCGTGCGTGCGTGTGTGTGTGTGTGTGTGTGTGTGTGTGTGTGTGTGTGTGTGTGTGTGTGTGTGAGAGAGAGAGAGAGAGAGAGAGAGAGAGGGAGAGAGGGAGAGAGAGAGAGAGAGAGAGAGAGAGAGAGAGAGAGAGAGAGAGAGAGAGAGAGAGAGAGAGAGAGAGAGAGAGAGAGAGTATGTGTGTGCGCGTTGGCGCGCGCATGTGTCCACATGCGTGCGTGTGCCTTCCAAGGAGAGAGGGGAAAAGGCCACTGCTTGCTGACTGTTGCAAGGTAAAAGATGACATGTTGGGAACATGCAGGGGTGAAATTGGCAGTGGTCAGTAACTTTGATACTCGCCTAAGAAAAATTCTTGAAGGACTGGAAGTACTGGACCTGTTCGATGCATGCATAGTGAGTGCGGAGGTGGGTGCAGAGAAGCCCAACCCCGTCATCTTTGAGGCTGCACTCCAACAGCTTGGGGTATCGCCTGAAGAAGCTGTTCACGTGGGTGATGACCGTAGGTATGCCTGTACATCAGCCCGCTAAAACACAGACCTCTACACACGTGCCCCGCTGGATGTGTCTTTGCCTCGAAGATGAATCTCAGGGTTTCCTGCATACTGGCAGGACATGCCGTTCCTTTTTTGCAATGTCATGTACTGTCGTTGAAATGCTACTACTATGTATGGATCATACAATCTCAAAAACCCCAAAACCCTAAATTTCCTTTTTGCCAGCCACTGCATGAACTTCTCCGGGAGGCAGTGGTGTCGCATTTAGCGTGACTTGGGATGCAACGTGTGCCTGTGTCGCCTGAGAGATGAGCATTGCAGGATTCAGGAACGCTCTTGTCTCGGGAATGTGATGCACTTCAGGTACATGTCGGACAGTATAAAATCATGATGCAAAATGATTGGCTAATTTGCATCACAGCAGATCCCAATTATGGCTGGCAGTGCCATAGTGACGTCTCAAGGAAAGAGTTGGGATAGCTGATATGGTGCATGCATGGCATGCAGGAACGATGTCTCGGGAGCGAGGGCAGCCGGGTGTTTTGCATGGATGTGGGGCCTGGATGTGTCGTCGTACACCGAGGTGGCTAACCGAATTTTGGACCCCGACTCTGATGATGAGGAGAGTTAAGGCTGAGGTTCTTAACTGTTATCGATCACAGTGGAGGTGGAAATGAGCATTGGAGGCAGGACCGTTAAAACGTGGAAGGAAGGAATGGGAGAAGGGGGTCATGGCTCCGAGATGGGCGACACAGGAAAGGAGTGAGGCAGGAGTAGGCAGGAAGAGTACCAGCGAGCAGGCAGATGCCAGGGAGGGAGCAGAGACAAGATGAGGTATGGGGAAGGACTGGAAAAGGTCTAAACCCTGGGGTGCCTACTTAGATTGTGGGGCAGGGAGCTGTATAACCTCAAGCCCAAACCTAGTGAGGGTGTACAGGTGTCGGGCACCAGTAAGACCTGCGTGCGTGCGCGCGCGCGCGCGCATGTGTGTGTGTGTGTGTGTGTGTGTGTGTGTGTGTGTGTGTGTGTGTGTGTGTGTGTGTGTGTGTGTGTGTGTGTGTGTGTGTTGGGGGGGGGGGTGAGGGGGGGGGCATCCACGCTTTATTGGCCTAAACCTTTTCGCAAGCCAATTGTAGCTCCTCCAAAACATTTATCACTTGGGGCTTCACTGCATTTCTTGGCTTTGTCACAAGTCTTTTTAGTTCACATGTGGTATCCCGTCCCAGAGGTAGACATGCAATGGTATATCGTTCCTGACAGAAAATGGGCTAACAGGAACTGATGTTGGATAGGATGGGATACCACATGTGCGCGCGCGTGTGCGTGTGCGTTGTTCCGCAGAGAGAGAGAGAGAATGCATGTGCTAGCAGATGACAACACACACCGTGGCAGTTGAATACCGTGTATTTTGAGTGTGTGCTCCAGAGAGCGGGGGGCACTAAAACCACGCGTGTCACTTTTGTGCAAAAGATACGTGTTGTATTCATAGTGTTCGCCATTGGGCGACACAAGAGCCAGCAGGCCTCATTGAACGGTTTGCTTGACTACACACCTCAAGTTCGTATAGTCACATGTACTTCTAGCTGAAGGCTTGGAAGTTTCATGGAATAGCAGAGTTGACGGCATCGTAATGACGTCTACCTACGTGTGCTTTCGATTCCTGTAGTCCCAATAGCGGCGGCTGGGGCCTTTTATGACGTCTCTTGAATAGCACAAGAACCGTCTGCTATCCTGCAGGAAGCATCCTAAGAAAGGTGTTCATGCCAATTTTTGCCGTAGAAGTGTTGGCCTGGATTTGTTTACTTAGTTTCAAAGCAATGCAAAGGTTGAGAGAACGTCAAGGTGTCTGGCGTGCATGCCATATGGCCAGCAGACAGCATTCACATTACTGCAAGTAGGTAGGTAACATTACGCTAGACGGCTTCAAGCTACAAACAACGTTAAATTAACGATTTGTGCTATCAGACCCATTTGATGCCTTCTTCAATTTATATATATACATACATATGGGTTGAAGGGGCAGAAGCGAGGGGGCTGGGGCCCAGTTTTGGCAAAGGTCTTGTTAGTTCTTCCATTGATCGAAATAGTTTATTGCAAGGTGAGGTTATCCGTTAGCCTCGGAACGATAGCTGGCCATATGGTGCCATAGGGCCGTATGGTGATGCAAAGAGACATTCGGTATGAATTCAGGCACCTCTTGGCCAAGGCCTCCATGGAGTCGTATACGGCTTGCATTTGCATCATAATGCGGTTGCTTGATCAGGGTTTTTGTGAAGCCCCAGCGAATGCCCTTGGGATGCAACAATCAAGAAAAAGCGGGAATGGTAGGGGCCATTAAGTGGGAAATTGCAAACTTGGCCACTGAAGGCTGGATTCGGGGGGTTTCCCCCCTTTTTCGTTGGGGCTGGGGGACAGGGGAAACACTTGAGCGTGCCTTGTACATTTAGGACGTGTTGGACTTGGGGCTTGGGTTTACATATGTATTTACTTTTTGTGCATCTTTTCCTGGCAATGATGCAGTCAGAGCGCTGTGCTTGCGCTTGCAGGCTAAGCACAGAGGACTCATGTAAGGATTGCTAAGGAGATGTGCGGGTTCTCCAAGTCGAAACTGCTGAGCACTTAATGGCATTTGACTGAGAACATCTCTCACCTGTCGCACAAAATTTTGAAGTGACGAAAATTACGCATTGAAGGCTGTCTTTTTATGTGGTCTTGTTGGCACGAAGCTGAAGCTGGATGGGAATCTGGTTCAAATATTGAAGACATGAGCGGCTTGTTTGGATCATTGTACATAGCGACGTGGTTGGAATGTTCAAATCGCAGAATGCTGTGTATCCGTGCCCTGCGTATGGCATGTATCGGGTATCAGGAAAGAGCTGCACCACGTGGTGCCTTTGAGTCTTGCATGCAAAATCAGACATCACACTTGAAGGCTTGAATAGGATAGCAAGAAGGGCTTTGATGAAAACAACCTGTCCGCGAGTCAAGAGCTGAGATGGTGTGCCTGTCCTGGCGAGAAGTCGAAGCTGACGATTGAAACTGGGTGAGTACTAGCAAATGGGTGCGATTACTTGAGCCATTTACGGTGGAGGCACTGTTGGGAGCAAATCTGCAATGTGCATCTGTACAGGAGGGCACATCTCGCTTTCTGCCGACCAGCATTAGTATCATATAGGTGTTTGTTGTAGTGCAATCGCGCTGGCACTAAATAGATGTTACTTTTGGGTGATGGGAGCTGTATCATTTCTGTATGATTCTCGGTGCCCCGGGTCCAAAGGCTGCATTTGTAATTATCAGCTGAGAGATCCTGATCAGTTGCTATTAACGCTGGAAGGTCGCCAACAGCACCAATACCAGTATGCATTGCTAAGGAGTTCATCATGTGTCAGCCGCTTACGGATGCTGATCAGCTTGAAAATTACATATGTGTGTGAGTGTGCGTGCGAGCGTGTGCGTGCGCGCGCGCGCGCGCGCGCGCGCGTGTGTGTGTGTGTGTGTGTGTGTGTGTGTGTGTGTGTGTGTGTGTGTGTGTGTGTGTGTGTGGGGTGTTAAATGTATAGGTGCATTTGCAGAACCCTAGAGTTTGCCAATTGGTGAACGCAAGGGGGAAATTATATCGGCTACAACTAAAGTAGTAAAACATTGTCCTTGCAGTATAACACTTCTGAGTCTACGTTGTGCTGCTCCCCTATCATGCCCTGGAGCTTGCTCGGGAAAGGAAAGCAAAGCAAACGGCTGCAGTATACCCCTACGTAGGTGTGAGAAGAAACCACCCCCTCCCCCCAAATATTTCCCCCTTGTATATTAAAAACTCTCCTTCATGCAGAAGAAAACATTAAAAAATGTCCAGCCGATCCTGCCTGTCTAGCCCATTGGGCAGGATGAGAGGTGCACGAACGCACAGGCCTGTGGGGCGAGGAGTCCTCGCCGAGGACTCGAAGAAAGAAGAAAGAAAGAATTACATCAACCCAGCCCAAAGGGCCTGATGAGATGTTAACGAATAAACCAACGGTATATGAAAACCTAGTTGAAAGAATATAATGAGATAACACAGATAACCATACTAATATCTGGAAATGGCCAAGTCACCGCCGCTGACACACTTGACGGGCCTGGAATGCATCAAATATAAAATTAATAACCGCAACCTGATCCTCCTGCCAGATGAAATTACGTAGTGACCACGAGTGGGACAAGAACAAATGTGGATAGCGGTCACGAACCTGAGCAAGTGCAGGGCATTGAAACACAAAATGATGCTCATCCCCCACCGCTATGCCACACATGTCACATAAACGTTCTGAACGGGGGGTACGGGTGCGTCTTCCTACATCTATAGGTAAGTCATGGACTCCAAGACGAAACTTAAAAAATTGCCTAACGCGCCTAACACTAACTGGCACAGAAAACAGTATTTCACGTTGAATCGGCCTTGTTCGGGCAAACCATCGAAGATAAGTGCATAATTAGGGGTCCTTAGGTGCTAGTCTAGGAGAGATGTGCAATCCCTCATCCGAGAGCCGCTGGCCATTAGTGAGTATTGCCCTGAAAGTATCCATGTCCACCTCATGAGGACTATGACAGTCCACGGTATAGGGGTACCCAAGTTTTATCAAGGCACGCATGAACGACCCTGCCCAAGTTGAACTATGTGTTGTGACTCCATAGTAGCATGAGTCCCTAAGAATACTTGCATACATGTGATCCTCTGGGAGGTCACAAAGTTTAACGAAGTGAGACGTGTAACTAAGATTTAAAACAAGCTAAGCAAGGGTATCAGGCAAGGGTGACACCGAAGGTAGAAATCGAAGTTCCAATCCGTTACAAGTTCGCAGCCCTCCTCACGCAGGTCGTCCGAGTCTCCAAAGAACAATATATAATGAACAATGTAGAGAATGCTAGATGTCTCACTCGTAGCAGCAAACCCAAAGACAATGATAACCACCCGAGTTCCCAGTCCACCTATGCGCGGATCCGGCTACGTCGTCCCTCTACGAGATGCTCTCGCGAGCATAACGATATGGATGACGAGAGGAGACCCACTAGGATATTACAGTCATTTTCCTACACACAAGGACAACGAGATCTACTCGTATCCCAAAGGGCACGAAGAAACATGAACTACGCGCACATCCTACGTGAGACGCGTCGCGCTGACGCGGCACCTCACTACATACTCCCCCCCTTATTCCTGTGCGTCCCCGCGCAGAAGGCAGAGCGCAACAACAAACAGACAAGGCAAACAAAGGAACAGAAAGACCTTCCAACATGCGGAGACTCAGACTTAGACCTACGGGCAACCCGCCTCCCGTGTTGCCAGACCCCAGCCGAATGCTGCGTATCGGGGTCCCCACCATAATGCAATAAGAACAAGGATCAGGCATGACTAACAGAACAAAAGACAAAACACTGAAAGAAAAACGAAAGTCCACATGATGAACAGCCAAAATGAGACACAAGGGCAGAGCTAAAAGTCCAGATGTCCAAAAGTCCAGAGTCCAAGGGGAGTCCAATTTCCACATATAGTCCATTATTACGCCAGTATTGCACCATATTGATCAGGTGTGGTAGTGAAGTGAAAAGGCCATACACCTAATGTGCACAAAAATCTATCCAGGTAAGGGACCCATGGTCAACCCTACCGAGTAAGGCAGCCTTACCCTAGCCTATCCAAAGTCCATATGGCCATACAGAGAGACCCCTCCAAGGAGGGCCAACCGGTCGACGGGACCCTAAGGGTGGACCCTAGGAGTCGTGCCCTTGGGAGGCAATGGCGGGAGCCCGTGACTCTCTCTGTATTCTTCCACTTTCTTGTGGCAACAACGCGTGACCTGTGCAAGTTATTTCCAGCTATCCTCATTTGGCTCGTTCGGATCGTCCAGAGTGCGGCCGCGTTCGCAAGTGAGTGGCTTGTGATCCACAATGCCACCACACCCGGGATCCACGATACATCCACACCCATGTCCTTAACAATTGTGCTAGAGTATAAGCATCAGCTTTCATTGTTGTAGCAGCAAAATGAGCACACTTGTTAAGCCTATCCACGACAAATCAAATAGCATCATTTCCACTTGGGGTCTGTGGGAGGTTAGTAATAAAGTCCATAGACACACTTTGCCACTTCCTTGCTGGTATTTGTAAGGGGTGAAGAAGACCAGCAGGCAAAGTATTCCGAGCCTTGACTCGTTGACAAGAGTCACAATGAGCAACATAGGCTTTGACATCCTCATACATTCCCGGCCAATACCATTCCCTTGTTACAAGCTCGTACATGCGAGTTACTCCAGGGTGACCAACATGAGGTGGATCATGTAAAGCTTCCAAAATTTCACGTCGTAGGTTCTCCACGACAAGTTCCCCATCTTTCCTTTCCTCAAACAATGCAGGAACATATTTCCGTCCATTCCTCTCCCAAAAGCCTCCCTTTAGACTAACCTTCCTTCTATTCGCACGCGCTGCCAACCACGGATCGTATGTGTAAGCCTTCTCAAGTTTGCCAAGTAGGGATTCGTACCCATCGGTCTCGCGGGTAAGCTCACTCGGGCTGGCCAACCCGATTTGCTCCATCGTGCCGAGGGAGCTTGGGGTCTCGTGAGCGGGCCCCGGGAGCGTGACCTTGGGGACCTTGCGGACCCGAGCTGTGAGGGTACCCTCGACATCCCGGCTGGAGGGGGTGAGGGAGTCCGGACTGGTGCGCCGACGCTTGCGCCAGAGGGCAGCCCCGGCCACAGCGGCCCCATCGTCCCTCCCCCCAGGTCCAGGGTGTTGAGTGAAGTGACACCTGGAGAGCGGATCCGCAATGTTGGTCTTGCCCGGTTCCCATACCCATTCAATCTCAAACTCCTGCAGGCGCTCGGCCCACCGAGCCCTCAGAGGACTAAGCCCCACCTGTTGACCCAAGAAGGTGTTGCACTTGTGATCCGTCACCACCGTTACTGGCTTACCTAACAAATAACACCTCCATTCCGTGAGAGCATACACTACAGCCAATAACTCCCGTTCCGTGGCACTGTACTTCCTCTCGCTTGCTCCCAACTTTTTACTGAAATACGCACAAACCTTCCCATCTTGAAATAGCACAGCTCCCACGCCGTAATCGCATGCATCGCACACTACCTTAAATGGCCGACGTACGTCCGGGAGTGTTAAGATAGGGGCACTTACCAAAGCTTCCTTTATGTTGTCAAATGCTTCCTGTTGTTCCTGTCCCCACTTCCAAGGTGCTTTTGCCCCAGAGAGAGCTGTCAATGGGGTTGCCAGGATACTGTAGTTCTGAATAAACTTTCGAAAGTAATTAGACAACCCAAGAAACCTCCTAACTTCCGTTACGTTTGTGGGCGTAGGCCACTCCTGCACCACCTTGACTTTATCCATATCCACTTCCAACCCATTTTCCCCAATGATGTGTCCCAAGTATTTCAA
Source organism: Botryococcus braunii (assembly GCA_002005505.1). Lineage (NCBI taxonomy): Eukaryota > Viridiplantae > Chlorophyta > Trebouxiophyceae > Botryococcus > Botryococcus braunii. The sequence continues at coordinate 428,869 of KV908402.1, forward strand.
TTGTTTCTCAAAGAAAGAGCATTTGACAAGTCTTGCCAGGAGTTGGTGTTCGCGTAGACGGGTGAAAACTCTGTCCAACTGCAGAAGGTGTTCCTCTTCCGTTTTGCTATAAATGAGCACATCATCCAAGTATACAACCACAAAGCCTTCCCTTATAAAGTCGTGAAAAACCTCATTCATAAGCCGTTGAAATGTCGCGGGCGCGTTGGTCAAACCAAAGGGAAGTACAAGAAATTCGTACAAGCCAAAAGGGGTCCTGAAGGCAGTTTCAGGCACATCCTCCTTGCGAGTCGCACTTGATGGTACCCAGACAACAAGTCCAAGCTCGAAAACACCTTGGCTCCCTTAAGCCTATCCAACAGATCGTCAATTCTGGGGAGAGGGTACCTATCCGAGATGGTAATTTTATTCAGGGGACGGTAGTCTATTACCATACGCAAACTTCCATCCTTCTTTCTAACAAACAAAACATGTGATGCAAATGGTGAGCAACTTCGCCTGATCAATCCCAATTTTAACAACGCATCAACCGTTTTTTCGCATTCCGCAAGCTCACTTGGAGCAAGACGGTACGCGGGCCTATTGGGGGGCCGATGTCCTTCTTCCAAATTTATTGTGTGAAACACTTCCCGCTCCGGGGGTAACCCCGGGAGTTGTTTTGCAAACAAGTCCTCATTTGCAAGTAACAAGTCTTTCAGGGCCTGTGGCTTGCCTTCCAACATGTCATTTATTTGATGAGTGAAAGTCATACCGGTACTACTGGGGGGTTTTGTGACGACGGGGGTGTCGTCCATAGATTTGTCGGTGTCCGCCAGGTCGGCCTCACTTGAGGCGTCCTCCCCGGTGATGTCCACCAGTTCAGCCTGCTCATTCACAAGCACAGTATACAAACAAACCTTCCAAACATCTTGACCCTTCCATCCTTTTCCATTCCTATCCTTCCTTCCTTCCTTCCTCTCTTGTGCTTGTAAACCCCAAACAAGTTTTGGCCCCACTGGCAACGATGAATTTGCGTGTTTTAGGGTGACCCACTTCCCATTATGTCTAAATTGAGCAGCCTTTACACAAAAATCAATTGAGACTCCTCTTTCTTCCATCCAGTCCTGCCCCAAAATCATGTCTACCCCATCAATCATGGCAGGGCTTACAATGAAGTTGTGACGGGAAGTTATACCAGGCTTGAGTGTAAACGACACATCTACCGTTCCTTTCGTATCGGACACACTTCCATCAGCAAGAGTCACGGATATGCATGCGGGTTTGTATCGCACCCCTAGCCCTTGCAAAGTATCACTTTTAATAAACGAATGAGATGCCCCACTATCAAACAACACTGAAAGGATTTTCCCCTTAACATTCGCCGGAAAGGTCATAGCTAGCGGAGAGTCAGTAGTAACACTTCCCATGGTGAGTGTGGGTCTTGGGGGAACCACACAACATACAAAAGAGAATGGGTATACACTAGTTTGACCATTCATGTCCACCGCCTGTCCCTTCCTTCCTGAACACACTTCCACAATCCTTCCTTGCATACGGTGAGCATAGAGACTCTTACTTTTCCAAGTTTTCCTTCCCACAATGAAACAACAAGTGAGGGACGGGTTGCACCTTTGTTCCCATAAAAACTTGGAAATCTCAGATTCAGCCTTCCTAACATTTGGCACCACAAGGTTCACCCCTTCCTTTCCCAAATTGGAGGCCACAAGAGAGTGCAAAACATGCAAGCAAGTGGCATCCATGGCTTCAGAATTTACTTTTGAGGATTATGCCCCGGCCCTTTTCCCTTCCAATGTGCTCCCCGGCCACCACGGCCCTTCCACTGCCCACCTCGAGCTTGATTAGAGGGGAAAGGAGGAGGTGGGGGCAATTGACTGTCGCGCCTGCTCTTCCTTTGCAAGTAGTCCCGCTTGGCCTGACATTGCCATTGCTCGTGACCAAAGTTTTTGCAGAAATAACACTGGCGCTCGGAGGGGACGCTTGTCCGAGAATCTAACTTCCCACCAACGGTGTGTCCGACGGCTCCAAGCACAGGCCCCTGGGTGAATCCCGGAAAGTATGCCGGCGTGCTTGTTGGAGTCCTCTTCACAACGTTGAGAACCTTCCTTCCTTCCTGTCCCCTCAGCATCCCCCCTGATTTTAAGTTGCTTTCATATTGCACCACATAAGTGCACAATGAGTCGAGGCTTGTGAACCTGACACCAGTTTGAGGGTTAACTGTGCAAGCAACTCTAATAGGAGCATTCAGGCCTTTGAGGAACATATATATTTTATCATTTTCGCAGATGTCATATTCGGTTTCTACATCACTCAACAAGGAAATAAACCTTTCTATGTATCTTTCAACGCTTTCTTGCCCTTGATAAACATGGTCTAATTTTTGCCGGGCAGCCATAACCAAATCGGTAGAGTCGTATCGATTTCCCATTTAAAGTCTTCCCATGTTGGCTCTGTTTGACCTCCTTCCATTTCCTTCCTTTTGAGGTATGTTCCCCACACCTTTGTAGGTCGCTCCTCCATACATTGCAGCGCGACTGCCACCCACTTGTCCCTTGACACATTTGAAATGTTCACATATGATTCCACCTTACTAGCAAAGAATTGGAAGCTTCCTCTTTTTCCTGTAAACATGGCTGGTGTAGGCACACGCACGACGTTAGTGGTGGATGACGTCCGCTCTCCCTCCAAGGCCTCAATCCGCTTCAATAACCGTAGAATTAGGGATTTAGTCTTATTTTTCTTCAAGGGTGTCTTCAAAGGAGTGGGTTTGGGTTTCGTTTTGGGTGTGGTCGGTTTGGGCGATGGGGCCAATTGCAATTCCGTTTCGGACTCTTCCAAAAGATCATCGACTTCAATACCTTCCTTTTCCAAACCTTCCAAAATTTCTTTCTCTTTAAGAGGGAGACTGGAGTACTTTTTTCCTTTCCGTTTAACCGCCATCATGTTGCAATGGAACAATGCAATTACAACCTTCCCTACGTCTCCCTTCGGTTCGAGGCTCTAACCGCCTCGCCGATACCAATTTAACGAAGTGAGACGTGTAACTAAGATTTAAAACAAGCTAAGCAAGGGTATCAGGCAAGGGTGACACCGAAGGTAGAAATCGAAGTTCCAATCCGTTACAAGTTCGCAGCCCTCCTCACGCAGGTCGTCCGAGTCTCCAAAGAACAATATATAATGAACAATGTAGAGAATGCTAGATGTCTCACTCGTAGCAGCAAACCCAAAGACAATGATAACCACCCGAGTTCCCAGTCCACCTATGCGCGGATCCGGCTACGTCGTCCCTCTACGAGATGCTCTCGCGAGCATAACGATATGGATGACGAGAGGAGACCCACTAGGATATTACAGTCATTTTCCTACACACAAGGACAACGAGATCTACTCGTATCCCAAAGGGCACGAAGAAACATGAACTACGCGCACATCCTACGTGAGACGCGTCGCGCTGACGCGGCACCTCACTACACAAAGAGAATTCCAAAACGTTGCCATGCGCTTAACCCATTGATGTCGCAGTGGGCGGATGCCTAGCCCACAAAGAAGGACATCTGTTCTCACCGTGCGCCGGACCCCAATGATCATGCGCAGCATACTGATAAAGTCATTTTCCAAGTTTTTCACCGAAGTCCCACACAAGGGCTTGGGGAAAGTGTGCACACCCCAAATTTCACATGCGTACGACGCGGTGGGGACAACACATGTTAGAAATAGCCGAATAAGGATCCCAATTGAGATCGAACAATCAAGGTTCCCATATCGCTGTTGTATTGAGGACCACGCCCCCCACATCTTCCCTCGTAGATGACCAAATGTTTCACCCACACCTGCCACTGAAGAAATAACGATCCCTAGGTGGCGACATTGTGTAACCACCCTTAAGGGTGCCCCCTTATATGTGCATGGTTGACTAGCAAGGTCTATGGCACCCTCAGGAAACACCATTGCGAGGCACTTACTATCTTGTATTTCCATAAGGGTCAAGGCACACCATTCTGCCACAGCCTGTAATAGGCATTGCATTGCCATCCAAGTGGTGGCCAGTAACTTGAAATCATCTGCGTACCCTAGAATGGGTCCGTGACGTCCATCTCGAGTTTTTGGACCCATGTTTGGACACCTTGCCTCAATATATCGTATCAGACCATCTGAAAATACCCCGAATAAAGTGGGACTTAGTGGTGATCCCTGTGTGATGCCTCCTCGAGGTTTATTTAATTTCCCATAAGTACCCCCTACCGATAGTGTAATGTCCGCATCCTCATAGAGTGATTTGATGGCCTCTAAGATTCTACCACTAACCCCCACACGACGCAACGACTCCCATAAAAGCTCTCGAGGGACCCTATCATATGCTTTAGAAATGTCTAACTTACATAATATTAGTGGACTTTCTGGAGTTGCCCTATCGATAAAATGTTGGAGTGCAAAGAGCTGGTGCAGGGTGGAGAACCCCGGGCGAAACCCGACTTGTGCTTCACATCTGTACTTTAGACTTTCAAGGTGTTCCACAAGTCTATCGTTGAGAAGGGTGGCATATAAACGCATAGCCGGTTCCGCTACAGCTATGGGACGATAGTTTGTAGGATCTAAAACACTCTTTCCACTATCCTTCAAAACAGGAGTTACTTTTAACACGTTGTGCCCCCTAGGAATGCTACCAGAGATGAACATACCATTCAACACAGCTAATAACGTAGGTGCCTAAACATGTGGATTCATTGTGCCGTCTGGCTCTAAGGGCCTTTGAGCTTTTTGAAGCAGCTCAGCAGGGTATCCTTCGAACCCATAACTTCTCCCATTTTTCAATTTCATCAAGCCTTGTTCTACCTCCACAATTGTAAATGGCTGGTTGGAGATTTCTCCTCTATCATTTACCAGCGGGTATGCTATCGGCGATCTGCACGGCGAGTGATCTGCACGGCGATCTGCAAACGGTACCTAGGGACCAGGATTTCGAAAGTGAGCAGGAAGTCAAAAGTGGACTTCAACAGGGTAGCACCAGCGTTATAGGGGAACAATAGGACAAAACAACATGTTTTATTGCCTTCCTTAACCTTCCAGATTCGTGTCGTGGGAGTATGTTCTTGGCTAAATAGTCGGCTTGCTCTGCGGACCGACAATGGACACAACCGTGCGCTACTGCGTGCAAAGAATATCAGAAAAGATGGCAGCGAAGACTGCCCTTGAGAGGGAAAAAGCAACTGTAGAACTACATAGGTACTTAAAACTACATGGTGGGTTAGCTTTGTCACGACTCAATCAATACCAGATCTGTGGTTTCTTGTTAAGCTGTTCATGGAATGACCGAGCTGGCGACTTACATAACGTTCGCTCTGCATTGTAGCTGCTGATAAACGACAGGAAGTTTCTGAAGAGCTGGAAACGTGTATCAGCTCCCTGTTACCGTCAGAGAAGTGGGAGGAACGGTGGGCAGGGTTAAACGTAGCCAAGGTGCTTCTATATCTTCACTGTATTCATAATAAGTATCCCTATCCATCTCCTGCACCGATGAGGAGCATTAAGACACCTGGTCAGGGAAGCATGCAGTGAGAAGTAGACTTAGTAGCATCCTAAACAGCAACAGTTGTGTGAGGTATGCTGAAATCTCTATTTCGGTTTCTTCTTTGGCAGGTAACACAGCCGCAATACTACATTGCTCTCCTTAGAATGAGTCCCAACCGCATTTAAGTTTTGCCTGTTCTGCCGGAACCGGCCTTGCACGTGTCCAGGAACTGCGCAATGAGAGTATTGATCGTCTTATTGGACCCGTTCGTAGGCTCTGTTACAGTACTGGCATGATGAGCACTTGCGCGACTATTTGCTGGATCGATCCAAGGGGCTCTTGGACGACACAGAAGTTCGAGTGCGGCTAGCTACTGGAAGTGTCTTGGAAGCTCTTGCCAAGGATTACGGACTTGATGTTTGGCAGGAACTGCGGGAAACAATCCTCGGCATCATTGAACGAGATTGGGTATGGTGTATTCCCCATAGTCAACTTACACAAGTGACAATGCCAATTAGTCCCCTAGATTGAAAAATCTACCACTTGGAGCTGCCATAAACCGCATGTATTCTTGAGGATTGTCATTTCAGCACTTTGCCCCTGATGGTTTGTAGGTTATGTTTCGTTCATGAAAAGTGATGGGAAAGAAGGCAATAGCACCATCATCACATCTGCAGAATTTCATCAAGTCTCCAGAAGCAAGCTGGTCAAGAGAGCAGGTTTGGAGCTTGGTTCCTGATTTCCAACTGTGCAGGATCGGGATGGAGAGGCAGAGGAAGACGGTCAAGAAGAGGCCGCTGCCTCTAATGACTTTGTGAGTGGGCTGCTGGAGAACTCGTACAGGCTGCAGCGGCCAGGGGTCGGGGAAATGAGGCATGGCACAGAGGGTTGGCGATGTTTGGAAACAGCTTTTAAGGTGAGAGGCCGCCAGTGAGATGGCTGGAGCTGGAGGAAGGCTCCCAGGGAGTTTGATGGGGCATGAGGGATGGCAGAGCAATGTGACGTGCAGAGAGAAGGTTTGTCAGTAGGGAGGGAGGTGGGAGTGGGAGAGGATGGTTGGAGAAAAGGGTAGGGAGGCTAAGAGGGCATCCGCATTTGTGCTAGTACGAGTAATCGCGGCGCTCGCAGTACGGGAAACGAACACCGTGTGTGTTTGTACGAGCAGCAATTCAGTGTGCTCGGACTTGTGCGAGCGTAAATGCGGATGCCCTCTAATAGATTGACAGGAGGTCGATGAAGGGGGGAGGCTAGATGAAGGAGGGTGGAAATCAAAGGGAACATGGGGCAAGAGTTAAAGATGGTGGGGGTAAGGAGGGGGGGGGGGAGGGGGTGAGAAGGAGAGAGGGGGGGACACACACGCACACACACACACACACACACACACACACACACACACACACACACACACACATAGACAGACAGACAGAGAGAGGGGGGGGGGACAGGGAGGGAGGGAGTGCGGCAGGTGGGGGGGGGGTGGTTGGAAGTAGATGAATGGATGGAGAGTGGGCAGGGGGAGGGAAGGGGAGAGCAGAGCGAAAGTGACACGGAAGGCACGAACGGCATTGATAAAATATTGGAAGCTGTGGCGGATGGTTGGCTTAGACCTGGGAAAGTAGCAACACAAATATTACACCTAGGGGCTTCCACCTCTCGTCCTAAGTCCCCATAACACCAAATCCAAGCCTGGAACAGTCAATTCTCTATTAAAACTTCTCTATGTTCCACAAGATAGTGTCCTAGCGCAGCAGCACTGT
>KV908402.1:441131-473631 GCA_002005505.1 Botryococcus braunii
TCTGGTGGTCTGGGCCTTGTTCCTGAATTGTGCATGCACGTGCTTGTGTGTGTGTGTGTGTGTGTGTGTGTGTGTGTGTGTGTGTGTGTGTGTGTGTGTGTGTGTGTGTGCGTGCGCGCGCGCGCGCGCGCCCACAACATGCAGGGAGCCACGGCCCCGCCTTTAGAGAAACGCACGCAACTGTGGTCCAGGTGGTCCAGGGGGTGTGGGAAGGCCTTCTATCAGGCAACTAAGCGAGTCTCATTTAGAGCATAACCACAGCAGCAGTTATAGCAAACATCCGCGATTCTTAACAAAACACTCTGGCACTGGAAGTCCAATCGAAACGATCGCGGGCTCTGCAAACAAACAGCGAATCCAGCGTGTTCATGAATCTGTGACCGCTAGTGCGGGCAGCCTTATAAAGTGTGCACAAGGACCCTGAGGGGGTGGGGGAGGGCGCAGGAGCATGCTGCCGAAAGCAAGGGAGCAAGCACCTGGGAGCATGGAGGGACCGGAGCCCGGGGGGAACTACCCCTCCTTCATCCGTGTGGTGCCCATCCAGCAGACGGGCCGGGCCCTCCCGGCCCCCACCTCTGACTCCTCCATGGACGCAATGTTCATGTCCGGCAACTTTGTGCGCCAGAAAGACACTGGTGGCATAGGTGGGTGCTCTCATGCTCACTAAGAGGCATCCGCACTTACGCTCGTGCGATTCTGAGCACGCTGGATTGCTGCTCATGTGAACGCTCGCAGTATTCGCTTTCCATACTGCGAGAACGGCTAGTACTCGTTCTGAGCACATATGCGGATGCCCTCTTGTGCTTTGTACCAGTTAGCAGCACACGGGGACAGTGGTTGCACAGGCTCTCATGCTTTCTGACTGCTGGGCTTGCTTCGTGATGTCCCAAGGACAGCTGGGTTGGCAGGGGTGATGTCGAGGGTGTTTGGAGGTTGGGAATTGCACATGATCCAGACTGCAGGTGCGGGTGGCAAGGGTGAGGCTGAAAGGTGCCTTGCGGGGTGTGATGCATCATAACACGCACAACACCTGGAGAGGCATGCGGCGAGGGGGAGGCTGAAGGTGTCTAGCAGGGTGGGATGTGATTGATACAGACACAACTAGGGGTGGTGAGGGTAACGCTGGGAGTGATTTGGGGGGTTCGGATGCACATAATGCAGACAAGAGGTGAGGCTGAAATGTGTGTGGCGAGCGGGGATGTACGTGGGGCAGACTACAGCTGCGGGTGCATGGACTACGGCTTCCGGCGGGACAGGGAGGCCTGGGAAGCGAGCGATGGGGCAGTGTACATGATCCGCGAGCTGGCGGGGCTGGACCCTGCTGCGACCACCTCCCTGCTGCCGGACCTGGCGGACATCGCCCGTCTGGACCACTTTGAGAACAGCTGGCGGCTGCGGGAGACCATCTGGAAGCAGCTGCCCAAAATTGCTGAGAGGCTCGGGAAGAAGGTCGGGCACCTCCCACAATCGGTCACTGAGAATATTGTCCCCAAATATCCAGAACAAGTTAATTATCAGAATATTGTGTCAGAATATCGGCGGTCTCAGAATATCGTCGGTCTCAGAATTTTGTCTCAGAATATCCCGTTCAAAATAGTTATCATCGTCTCCTCCCCCCACATGCAGTCTCCCCCCCCCCCCCCTCCCTTTTCGTCCCAGAATATGTATTCTGAAAGTCTGTGACCATTGTAGTCCTTGAGCGGATTTCAAAGGTATCAAAGCCTCGTGCTGTGTTCAAGAAACAGTGGTGGAGAAAACATGGGTGTCGCAGTAGTTGGTCATTTGGGTATCTGGCTTAGCATGGGAGGGACATCGTGTTTAGGAAAGACCGTGGGCCCGGAAGAGCAGGGGGCCCTCGCATGGCCGCACATTTGTACACTCTAACAGTAACTAAAAATCTAATGTCTTGCCACTTATGGTTGTTTATTGTAAGGGAACTGGGTAAAACCGTGTATGTATCAGCGACGTACTGGTTATTTTCTTTCTTTCCTGAACATAAAACATAAGAACAAAGCCAGGAAAGATGTTGGTAATGACCTCGATAACGCTGTGTGTCCATTGCAGGCCTTCAAGCCGTATCTGGAAGACCTAATAGAGCCCATGTTCCGCTCCCTCACCTGTGGGCAGCCTCTGTGTCAAGCAGCAGCGGGAGCCTGCATCGCTGCGATGCGGGACTTTCTTGGGCCCAGCATTTGGGCGGGCCGGTTGACGCCTGAGCAACAGGACCTCATGATGCGGAGCCCCGACGTTCTCCCCCGGAGCCAGAGGTAGTGGAGGTGGGCCAAAGAAAGGGTACTGGAGGAGTGGGGGAGGGGGTTTGGGATCCTCAAAAGACACTGCGCGCTGTCTTCCTGGAGATGGAAGGGGAAAAGGGGGGAGCAGGAGACAGAGATGGCAGAGGAGCACAAGCGAGGGATGGGAGGGAGTGGCAGGCAACCCCACAGACAGACGTACACACACACAGAGAGGGAGGGGAGTTGGAGGGAGGGATGCAGAGAGTGGGAGAGGGAGGGAGAGGGCGTGCGTGCGCTGTTCAACTCTGAGCCGCATGATGGTTTTGCTATTTCACATGGGTGCATTTTACGATGCAGGTCTGCCTTGGTTGGAGCCCAAATGAGCCACTTGTCGAATTGCATACGGTTTCAACTAAGATCAGGATGCCACCTGGCATTGGCATCGGCTTGGGGGCCATCTAGTTATATGTGACTGCCTCGCAGTGCATGCTTCTTGTCCCATTTAGCGGGGTAATAATCCGGCAAACATCAGGATGCCGACTTTGTAACCCATGAGGCGTGATGGGCGTAGAGCCGCAGGCGGTGTATGCGCACAGCAAGGAGCCAGTTCATCTGTCAGATTTTTAAGCTCAGTGACTTAGCTACACATTCTGAGTAGGTCGATCAAAAACCTTTCAGGTGGCCTGGTCTTAAGGGCGTGAGCCAAATATACGCATATACTCTGTAAAATAAGTGTATACCATACAGTAAGCGTATGAAAAGGTCACAGACTTATACAGAGGTGAGGGAGGGGTCCACCTGCTGGTGAGGGAGGGGTCCACCTGCTGGTGCGGGAAGGAACCCAGCGCAATTCCAGGTCCCAAACCTCGAGGGTGTCATGCAGCATGGCATTGGGGACATCGGCATGGTGCACGCACTCTTGCAGGATACCACGAGGAGCAGGACTGCGGCCGTGAAGAGGTAGCTCACATGGTAATAGGTAAGGGATACCGCATCCCAACCTATCATCGTTCAGATGTGAACTATGAGATGACTCAGGTGGTATATCATTACGGGAGTCTTTCTGTAGCAATGTCAGTTATGAATATTTTCTCATACAGTGTCTTGTCACAGTGCATTGAGCAATACTAATTCAGGCGAGAGGTATCAACACATCAACGAACATGAGTGTTGGGACAATGCGTAGAACCGGAAACACCCAGATACATTATACTTGCACATAAATACTCTAGGTGTCAACGGGACCGAGGCACGGTTTCTGCCAGGCGTCCAGATGGGAAGGTAAAGCCTTCACTCCCTCTGTTTCAGACGACGAGGCCCATATATGCCGCCATCAGGACAAACCGTAATGCAACTGAGTTTCTTAAAAGCTGACTATTTGCACATTTAGTAAAAAAGGGGAGCCCTAACATATGGCCTACCGCTGCTAGTCTGTCAGTGCATTCATTCTTGCATCCCAGCAGACAATTCTACCAGCAAGACTGCCTCGAGGCCAAAGTGTTTCTCTCGTGTTCCCATCCCCCCCCCCCGCCCCCCCCCCCGGGGGGGGGGGGGGAAACCTACCCTACACGCGCGCGCGCGCGCGCGCGCACACACACACACACACACACACACACACACACACACACACACACACACACACACACACATCATTTAGCTCGAGAGTTTACATGACTCCGTGTGAGGGTCTTCCGGCTGTGCACCGCTCCTTGTAGGTGCCTGAATTCACAAACCCCTGCAGCTGAGCTATATCATTCCTTCACCTCGCTTTGATTAGACAGAGCATTGCTGAGCAGCAATGCAAACAATTTCCTCAGCGTCTGGAGTAGCTGAGACTTACGGTCTGTTTCAGAGAGGATCACAAACTTAAACCCTCGCACATTCTGCGATTTGGAGTGCGTATTAACATTTTCGAAACCTGCATTCTTGCCCGCAACAAGAGTATGGGGTGCGTTCAAAAATTCACTTCGTGAATGACTGAGACACATATACAAAACAGCAAGTCATGTCATTTCAGACAGACGGCACGCCCTCAGCAAATGTTCATGCACACATCTCTTGCTTGAAGGTGAACAACAACTCACGGTCTTCCCATTTTCAACAATCAATCAAGAAATAGCCATATATGACAAGATCGAAAAACTTCCAAGCCCAGACACCCCCAGCTTTAGATTTGTATGGCTACGCAATCTATGGATCGGCTTACTAGCACCAACCCTTTCCACCACCTGCAAATTCCACGCTCCTGTCTCCACACTTGCGAAACCTGCAGCTTGGATGACCATGCCAGGTGGAATATTACTGATAGTCACGAAACTCTCGTTGCAAGCCACTACCAAGAACCACATGCCAATTGTCACTGCAGCTGCTGTACACCATCAAAGCAATGTGAGTCTCAGAAGTCCAACATGTTTCAACCAAGGAACGGACACATTTGAGTTGCTCATAAATAAGCAACCAGACATGATGTCAAGGTTTTGAGTCACGGGATTTGAAAAGCCCACATGAGGATTGTCTTGCAAAATCAGTATGTACCATTCCATGCATACCACCATACATCCGGGGCAGGGTATCACAAAAGCCTCTGCGACCTCAAAACAACCCATCAAGGGACTTCAGGATGCCACACCTCTCTCGACACAGCACCCTGCACCTCTAGCAGGAACCAGCAGTGGTCATGGAATTGCATATTGCCCAATGGACCAACAAACCAGAAACCAGTCGAGGACCACCCCATTGGTTCTTCTCAATTTCTCCTTGGAGCGTTCTTCAATGTTTACTTCTCTGCAAGCAGGTTATATAAGCAGGCTTTATATAGGGCTCTCTCTTGGCCCTTCCGGCAAATGTAGGGAACCTCGAAACTTCCATCTGGCGGGCTTTTCAAACCCACTCTCGTGATCTGTCGTCATGGCCGACAGCATGAAACCACAGACCTCCAAGGACAGCCCCAAGTAGCAACTCCCAAACGCCTCTCCTAGATGTGCCCTGCAATATTACTGAGTAACTTGCACAAAGTGCATGCCCTTTGTACCAGTTGCTCCCCCTGCTAGTAATCCCATATGCACTCTCCCAACAAGCAACAGCTATCTCCCAGAATACCCAGTCCTCAGAAGTCCTTAGGCAGCAACATCACAATGCATTTCAGATAGCTTCAGAACTCACGTGCCTGGAGACACTGGCAATACAAGGGTGAGTGCTCCTTCCAGCCATAATGGCCCTTGCCAAAAATTCTCCAGCGGTGCTTTCTTATCCACCTCTACAAAAACTCCCTCCTTTTTTGTAGCATGCAGCCCTTCATGCCTCTGTACATCTGGCTCTACTGATTGGCCGCCCCAATGAGAGCACTCCGGAAAAGGCCCCCCTCTCTGTGGGAGCTTTTCTTAGCTGGCCTTTCCGTGCGGACACAATCCTTTCCCTCCATCTCCGTCGGCCTGGTTGGGTGGTCTCGCCCCATCATGCCTGCCCGGGGCTCCATTGCCCCTCGCCCCCGTGGCTTTGTTTGGATTACCAGCACCGCAGGATCACTGTCGCCAGATGCATCGCCTTGCACAGCAGTCTTGGAAGGCCTGGCATGACGGGCCTGCCTACCTCTTGACCCTGCCAGATTTCCTTCCCTGTCCGTGGCATCAATGTGGTCTCCGTCTCGTCCCATTGTACCGGATCGTCGTTCCACGGCACCACGGCCCCGGGGCTTAGTCGTTTCAGGCATGACGGCACCATTGTCGTTCAACTCGCCACCTGTCTCCTTAGGGCCTGCAGATCGTGGAGGTGACTGACGCTTGGGGCGTTTGGCTGCTTCCAGTTCCGAATGCTGCCTGGGTTGCCCACTTCCCTCTGAGTCCTGTCCAGGCCGGTCCCAGCCCATGGTTCCAGACCGCGGCTCGGCAGCTCCCCGTCCTCGAAGGCTGTTGGGGATGGCTTCTGATGAGGCGCGCTTGCGTTTCCCGACTGAAGCCTGCTCCAGGGACATGCTGGCTGACAAAACCCTGGAATGATCACAGCCTTCAGGAGGATTTGTCCTGTCTCGTCCTAAGGTGCCAGATCGCGGCTCAGCGACTCCCCGCCCCCTGGGCTGTGCTGCGGACCCATGGAGCATGGACTTTGCAGAGCCACCTCCATTTTTCTGTCGAGGTGCAGGGGCAGATGCCTCTTCGTTGCGTGCAATTTCGTTGTCCCCCTCATTGGAGCAGTCCTCTGACATCAGGCTTTTTGTAGGCTCATCGTTACTAGGTTCACCCCTAGAATCTTCATGGTCAAGCGCATCTTGATCCTCCTGCAAATACACACATAATAAGCCATGTTAAGTGTGGCAAGATGCCTGGAATCTGGAAGCCTATGCACCCACAAGCACTACAGAAACTTGAATGGAACACCCCTTACCCCACCACGTCCACTTCAAAGGCACACGAACAAAAAACACAAGCGCCGTGCACATGCACCAACGCACGCGTGAGTGCACGCCCCCCGCCCCCCCCCCATACACACACACACACACACACACACACACACACACACACGCGCGCGCGCGCGCCCACACACACACACGCACAAGCACGCACTCACACTCTCGCGCAGGTTGGACAGGCAGGCATGCATGGTTGTGCCCACACGTTGTGATATTAGGACAATGGCAACGGCAAGGGAGGCAAGAGATAGCTGATCTCAAATGTGGAGCAAAGCAGGTCTGAGCATCCACCCTACTTGACAGCCTCAGAGCATATTTTGTAACCAGCGCACACGTGCAGGTCAGGCAGGCAGGCATGCGTGCTTGTGGCCACACCTTGTGATAACACAGCAATGGGAATGGCAAGGGAGGCAAGAGAAGGCTGATCTCAATTGTACAGGGACCCTCAGCATCCACTTTAATAAATAGCATTCAGAGCATATTTTGCGACCAGCACAACTGATTGCAAAAGCCATCATTAGGGTTGCTAGTGATCATCCGGGTCAGAACTCTACAAAGAGTCCGGGTGTTACATCAGCATTGCATCAAGAAAGGCCAAGGAATCTGTAAACTTTACCTCCTCCTCCTCCTCCTCCTCCTCCGCATCATTAAACAATCTTGCCTGTCCGGGGAAGGTCTCCCTCGCCAGACGTTGACCGATGGCCGCTCTTGCTGACCTTTTGCGCAAGTCAGTGCGACGAGGCGCTGCCCCAAATGCTTGCAGCAGAAGGCGAGAAAGCTGCAGAGCAGGGCCCCTGACCAACAGCACAACCTACTTCAGCAAGCATGCCCAGAGGTTGCATTCGCATAAGCATGCATGTGCGCCCGCCCCTCTCCCTCCCCCCCCGCCCCCCCCCCCCCCCTCTCTCTCTCTCTCTCTCTCTCTCTCTCTCTCTCTCTCTCTCTCTCTCTCTCTCTCTCTCTCTCTCTCTCTCTCTCTCTCTCTCTCTCTCTCTCTCTCTCTCTCTCTCTCTCTCTCTCTGTGTGTGTGTGTGTGTGTGTGTGTGTGTGTGTGTGTGTGTGTGTGTGTGTGTGTGTGTGTGTGTGTGTGTGTGTGTCTGTCTCCCTCCCTCCTCCCCCCTCCCTCCTCCCCCCCCCTTCCCCTATATATATATATATATATATATATATATATATATATATATATATATATATATATATATATAATATATATATATATATATATATATATATATATATATATATATATATATCTGGGCGATTTGAGACGATTTGAGGCGATAAGCCGCAAATACTTTAAAAAAAAAATATATATATATATATATATATATATATATATATATATATACATATATATATATATATATATATATATATATATATATATATATATATATATATATATATATATATATATATATATATATATATATATATATATATATCGCTCTCTCTCTCTCTCTCTCTCTCTCTCTCTCTCTCTCTCTCTCTCTCTCTCTCTCTCTCTCTCTCTCTCTCTCTCTCTCTCTCTCTGTAGGTGTATGCTGGTGTGGCAAGCAGGCATAGAATTGACTCAATTATGCATTCGCAAGGAGTGAGTTTCTTCAAAAACGGAGTCGTGTGGGGTGAGGGAGGGGGGGATTGACCGGAAAGATGAAAAGTAAAATGCAAAAGGAAAGCAGGAAAACCCATCCCAGTGTTTTACCCAAGCAACTGGTCCTACTGATAAACATTACTGTGTAAAGGAGGCCAACGCAACATATTCTTCAGATCACTACATCTGCCTCTGCCTAAAGGCTACATCAAGGATAAACTCCTCTCCTTCCTTCACGTCTTGCAGAGCCCTTCGGAAGATCGGAAGAAGCAAAACAAGCAAACGACGTACGATCTAATGGCGGAAAACTTTCCACATTTGTCAATCAAAACAGAAGAGTAAACATTCAGTGTTGTGCCACAATCACACAAGCTAACCCAAAGTAACACTTTGTGCTTAAAAAAGCACAGCTGTTTACAAATTGTTGTGGGGTGCACACAGCCTGCATCAAGACAAATTCAAATTCGCATGTGTGTGCAACCGCCGGCGTTGACAAGTCTCTACTTTGCATCTCCTGTAAAACTGTACCGTTCGAGGGCACATGATGCCTCCATTACAAAAAGGTGTCCTGGCACATCGGTACATACTTTTGCTTTTAATGCTCTGGAGGTTTCTACCAATTCTCACCTATCCCTCCCTGCATCCCCTCTTTTTGGAGACAATGGAAGATTGACAGGCAATCAGAAAGGAAAAGATGTATGAGAGTATGGGGAGACTAAGACCCGGCTGTCCCTGGGTAAGGGTAGCTCAGGATCGAGACAAACCTAGAGCGGGGAGCAGTGTCCTCAGCTGGATCATTCAAGCTGCCTATGGAACCATCTTGCCCCTCAGTCTCTTCGTTACTATTATCCAAGTACGTGTCTCTGTCTGTCAGCCAGCCATGCAAGGGCTTCAGTGGTAAGGGCGAGTCATCCTGGTCTGCCTTGACAGCATCACCATCATCTGGCGAGCTGTTTGGGATTGGCCCTGCACAACCTACTTCAGTCACACAGCAGGTCCATGTCCCTCCAACACGCACTACCATGTGTAAGACATCATACATCAGAAGCCATCCTTTATGTACCTACTTCTGCCAAGGGTTGTTTACAGGAAATCGAATATCTTTGCTTAGTTGAGTAGATACCTATGCAAGACTGTCACTAAGCTCTGCAAAAACTGGTTGGGGAGAAATATTAGGGTGTGCAGAACCGTTCATGACAATTGCTAAAGGTCAGCAATATGCAGGAACCGTTGGGGGCTAACACACCGCCAGCTTTCGTGTCAAAATGAAGACTGAAACCAAAGGCTCTTGCCACTTCTTTCAAAATTGTCGCACATGCCATTTTCTTTGCCTGATCTGCTACACCCAAAGCTGCATTACGAATGTGAGTTTCCCCTCTGGGAACTGCCCTCGCCAGTAACGGTGTAATGCTTGCTTGAACGCCAAGCCCCATCACCTGCATTACAAACGGCTTTCCGTCATTTAAGCCCAGGCTTTGATTCCTAAGGATCGAGCGCCAGTGTCGTTCGCAGGGAGCAACCGCTGATTCAAGGCCAAGGATTACCTGCAGACCTGCCCCTGAGGCTGTCTGTGCCATCTTCCGTTTGTTTCCTTGGTCAACATTCGTAATCACATTCTGAAGATATTTCGTATTAGGCTTCGGCCTGTCAAGCGGAGCGGTGATTTCCTCTGTCTGCCCTCCGTCGACATCATGTCCGCAAATAGTCACAGCTTTTCCAGTTCCATTGTTCCAAAGGATCGGAACACGCTTAGTTGGAGGTGCAACGAAACCGCCTGCCCTTAAATAGAGTAGTGAACACAAGGGGCTCGAATCAGACAAGCGCAGCAAAGTAGGCACACGGCCAAAACAGCTTGGCGAGAAGCCCAAGAAGTGAAGACAATTAGAAGAGCGCGGGAACTATCCACGGCTCACCCTCTTCTTGCAGCCCCTTCTCACTGTCCATAGTAGAACAGCACAACTGAAGCTCAACAACAGAATGTAGGAGATCCCAGCACCCCCTTGGCCACCGCAAGCAGAACTGCCATCACTCGCCTCTGAAAGACCCTACATCCAATCGAATGCTGAACTGCAGTTGTGAGTAAGGGTGTTGCATTACCAATGGCTGTTCATCTGTTAGCTCAACTAAATGGGGGGACATCCATACAGGGCGTCCCGGCCGGGGACCTGGCCCTGATCAGGTGCGTCGGATTCCGACGGTAGGAAGTTCGTTGTACAGTGCGATACTGTACCTCGCAGTTTTGATCCGGATCCCGAACCTGGACTCCAGGACCTGGAGAGAGTGACATCATGTTACTAACATGAGGTTAACAATGTTGACAATGCGAAAGCCCAATTGGACAGGAATTCAAGGATAACTGAACGTGGGCCGACAAGTTCGGGTTTTTTTGTTAATACGTACATGGCATAAGAAGTTTCCCGGATTGATCGACGCTAAATAGTGGTTTCAGTCAAGTGTCGAAGGATAACGGTGCATCGGTCTACGAGGTTGCGAACCTGTGTAATTTGACATTTGCATGTACTCTTATTAATTCTATATTCATCCTTGATGTACCCCAGGTACTTATGAGGCTTTGGTCATTAGTGCCATACGAAGCAGGTAAAATAGTTGACACGCCGTTCCGGTTGGTCTATCGCAGAAACCATGTCATGACCATTGCTGTTTCCATATATCCTTTATTTTTGGACGGGGATTGATTTCGATTGTAAAATATGGACGAGAAAGTACTTAGTTACCATAATGCGTATCTTCGCGTCAGGGACGTGATTCTGCTACAGGGAAGGAACTGGCTCAACGATCAGGTACCGGACCCATGCTGTGGAAGGTCGTACCTTTGCCTCGATATAATCTAGGCAAAGCCGCCATTTTGACATTTCCTAGTTTATTTTCTCATTATCCCATCTGTGTTTCGCAGATCATCACATTCTACTTTGAGTTCTTGAAGACAGAAACTTTTAGAGCATTGGAAACGTGCGTGGCTTTCGTCCATCCTGCAACGTCTTATCTTTTGGAAATTGCAGGTGAGCAACGCCTAGAACTTCAAACAACCTTACCATCAACGTTTTCAAGGGGTTCTCACTTTGTGGGAAAGGGTTTTGTACCTGCAATTTGGTTTCAATCTGAAAGGGAAACTTGCTTTAATGCTAAGGCAAAAGACCGGGCAGAAGAAGTTAGGAGGCATCCAGTTGTCAGCGACCAGCCCTAGTATTTCACGCAGAAACTTTCTTCGGTCACTTTCTTTGACTTTCTGTTTTCATTTATTCCTCCATACATTCAGTCCTGCTCTTTCCACTCAAAAGGAGCACATGGGCCTTGCGGGAGGACATTCTTCTTGTCCTGTGCCCATGCCCTCCCTTCTTCCTTGGCACGTACTGGGAAAGACATTTAGGGAATGGCAGGATTACTGCCTCTAAAATTAGAAGAGTTTTTATACAAAACAGCAGCCGAGGCAGCGCCCGAGGCAGTGCCCGAAGCTTCCACCCTCTCTGCATGCAATGACTCTGTTGTGTGCCCCCCTCCCCATTCTCCAACCCACATGGGCACCTGCACACACCACAGCCCTACTCACAGGGCCTTTAGTGTCTTCATTTAACTCAATTAACTCAACATGGGCTTCGAAAAAGTGGAACCTAAGAAATGGAACCATGAGGTTTTGATCTGGTCATGCTTGATCCAGTCCAAAATGACTTTCTGTGAAGCTGGTTCTACATTCCAGGACTCGGTGGCTATGCATTTACTGACATGAGCAAATATGGAAAAATTTTGAAGCCCACACTGGTTTAAATCTTCTCAAAGTGTGGCAAGCAAGTTGTAGAAGTTCAGGACTCCTGAAATTTTCCTTTGCACGTTCCTTCATGGTGGGTTTGACAGGAGCCGAGAGCTTACATCTTGCAGAGATGCTGAGCCCTTTGAAGGTGAGAACAGGCCCACAAGAACCTGACCCTTGAGCACTTCGGGGGAGTGGAGACACATTGGGGGAGTGGAGGGAGTGGAGACACATATGATGGCAGTAGGGCTCTGTCTGTGTAACATGCGCGTGCGTGCATGAGAGCGCGCGCGTGTGTGTGTGTGTGTGTGTGTGTGTGTGTGTGTGTGTGTGTGTGTGTGTGTGTGTGTGTGTGTGTGTGCGTGCGTGCGTGCGTGCGTGCGTGCGTGCGTGCGTGCGTGCGTGCGTGCGTGCGTGCGTGCGTGCGTGCGTGCGTGCGGGCGGGCGGGCGGGCGGGCGTGCGTGCGTGCGTGCGTGCGTGTGTGTGTGTGTGTGTGTGTGTGTGTGTGTGTGTGTGTGTGTGTGTGTGTGTGTGTGTGTGTGTGTGTGTGTGTATGTGTGTGTGAGTCCCTAGTGGCAGTTCCTACTATCAACTTGAGATCTCAGAGGCCCAATTGAGGTCCAATTGTTCAATGCAGTGGCGAGGGGTACAAATCGTAGTGCTCCCCTTGAATGCACACTTCACATGCTGTGTTCGTTTTGCCGTCCTAGGCATTAGGATGGTCAGCCCTGTCAGGCCATCCTAATGCCCAGGACGTAATTTGGTATCTTGGGTTGAAAAAATGACGGAATGAAAGGACTCACTACGATTATTGCATACTGACAGCGGGACACATGGTTCTGTGGACTGCAGCTTAATCAATGTGACTACATTTTTCTTCCAATTAACGATAACGTTGATTACACCGAGGCTGAAGGCGGTTCTCACTGGTGTGTCGCTGCCCACCAACTGTGTATTTTCGTTCTTCTTGTCACACACTACATATGTCTTCATTTTCAGGCTAAGGCTTTACGACGTTTCTACTTGCAATAATGTCATTTTAGGGGGCGCCAAGCTGTTGTGGAATCATGACTCTGCCCTCATTATGGCTCCAATGCAATATGGTGGATAATATGGCAGTAAAATGTTGTTGCTGCAGGAGTCTACTGGTTTACAGTGCGAGGGAGGCTGTGTTTCGACATTATGACTCAGCTGGGATCAACCACAACTGGGCAGTTGGGACTGCTAAAGCCTTACAGACAGTCTTGGCAAGTTATGACAGTCAGCTGGAATCTCATCTCGAAGGGTATGACTGATTTGAAGTGGCCAGGCTGAATTGATGTGTCTTGCTGTTAGGGATTGGTGATTGCCTTAAGAAGTCCGTGGTAGGCCAGTGAAAATAATGCCCTGATTGATGGGTTACCGAAGGGATGATCTTGTAGCTTTCAGGGGCCATGGTTCCTTTCACTGGCCGCTCATTGGCTTATTAAGCTCTGACAGCAGTGGCCGATGTGCTGAGAAAACGTTTCAATGCGTTGTGTTTGGTTGCCCGAGCCTCTAATATGCAATGCCGAGACCTAAACTTGGTGCGATTGAAAGTTGTGAAACTAGCCAAAAATAAGAAGTTTGCTATGCGGAATGGAAGTAAGACATGATTGGGGAGATCCCAGTGTTAAGCATGCAGTTGACTTGATCCCCTGGAGGGCAGGGAAGACGAAGACACAGGCCCGAATCTTCATGAAGGAGCAGGTCCCAGGCAGGAGAACTCTTGGGATTGTGGTATCTACGTATTAAGTGCGCAACCCCACCCAGGACCATGCTCGTGCTCGGAGTGGGTAAAATATTTGGAACTGATCAGCATTATTTATGCTCGAGTGAGTAAACTTTTTTACACATCTCCATTGAATAGTGGTACTGCATTGTAAAATTTGTCAACACTGCAGAATAAAAGTCCTTTCATGAGCAATGTCAACTTGCAAACAGGCGGTTTGCATCATGCCAGACTTCGTGTTTCCTCCTTGTAAGCCCATTGTCTATGCCTTTGAAGGGACTGTCGAGGAGCTATCAGGACTCATTGCAGCAGCTGGTGGCGTGCCGCTGGACTGGGAAGCTGTGGACGGAGTTCTTAAAGAAAACGTGACGGCAGAGAGCGCTGTGGCACTGCGTTCTAGAATGCTTGAATTGATAGACATCCTGTCAGCTGAAT
Source organism: Botryococcus braunii (assembly GCA_002005505.1). Lineage (NCBI taxonomy): Eukaryota > Viridiplantae > Chlorophyta > Trebouxiophyceae > Botryococcus > Botryococcus braunii. The sequence continues at coordinate 455,317 of KV908402.1, forward strand.
GAGTCGCACAGTGGTGATTGGATTGGTATGTCTTAAAGAACTTAGTTTTTGTTTTCCTGTGGGGACCATTATACGGATCCTCCTTCTTGCAGTGCCAGGATATGTCTTGTACAAAAACTTTTTGCCTCTCCCTCCCCCTCCCCGCCCCCCCCCCCCCTTTTTGCCTTTGCGTGAGGGATTGTACGAATGTTTCAGTGAGTTAAAGCTAATAGTTTAGTTACAACGTTAGTCTGTGCAGGCCAGCACCATTTGATTTGAGCATGATAGTGGTAAATGCTATCGCATGTGCACCAAGTTGATGTCAATGTCAATGGCACTCTTTAGGCCCACGTGGTCAGCGGGCAAACCACATATATTTGATGGAGATATGCATGTCCCAATCATGTCTACGGTTGCTGCTATGTTACTATGTATACGTGTGGATCTGGTGTGGGTCACGCGGCTGAGAGACCTCGCTGACAGATTTGTCACCAAGACCCTTGGCACCTAGTGGATAGATAATCCTGCCTGCCTGAGTTAATGGTGTTTTCCTGCAGTGCAATGCTGATGCTGGGTTTTGCTTGATTTTGAATGATGTCCTGACATGAAGTGTGATGGGGATGGAGCAACTAGGCATACTTGAGGTTAATAGCTGCTTGCATCACTGAGGGTATACACCCGTACATACTTTAGGAGTGCTTGCGGATGTTAGGATGTGACACCTACACCTGGCAGAGCACACGGGGAGTTGTGTGCATGCTCAGAATTTGGCAACCCGATCCTGTAAAATCTGTGTCCAAGTGGGTTTACGTAATTGAAGTGCTTTAGCTTTATAACCCCAGGTCAAATGAGGTCATCGAGTAGCAGCACGTGGTAAATTTGTAAAATCCGTTTTTCACAAGTGTTTGCTCACCGCAACTCATGCAAAAGGAACTGTGCGGCACAGCGTGAGGTGCACACGCTGATGTTGGCTGAACAAGACAGACTGACTCGGAGCATACTACGATGCATTGCTAAACTAGAACAGCTTGAGCACAAGCTCCATGTTCTGTCTCTCCAGGGACTGTTTGGCAGTTGGTATTGCTTCCGAGCACATTGGCCATGATGGCTGTTACTTATGGGGAAGTCAACCTCGTCCCGTTTTTCTTTTCTTTTTTCTCCCCCCCCCCCTTGATAGAAGTGCTCCCTCAGTCCTGACTCGTGCACAAGTACAGTCCTTCTGCTATAAACGGAGATCCTGGCTCTTGTGCCCCTCACCCCGGTAGGATCGCTACATGGGGGTTGAGAGGATGAGAAGTAACGTAATGTTTGACCAGCTCAGAGGGCATGATGAGATGAGCATATGCCCACTGGGTAGCCTAATCGGGACTCAGAAGGCGCAAGACGCTTAAGCAGCGCGAACGGCACCATGCGTAAGGAAGAACGACGAGACAGCTTTATATGGGCAGCACGAGTAATGGGCTGCAGCCAAGTCCATGTACAGGGGGTATGCCGGACCAAACCTGGAAAGGAACATACAAAGGCAATGACGGCACGTTGGCGTTATGTATGAACAAAAAAACATCTCCTGCCCACCGGACATACACTTAGCTCTGTTCCACGACCCAGCATAAGCTAGAGGCGCATAGGAACACCACAGGCAAGCCATACTCGCTGATTTGTACATCCCCCTCGGAGGTCCTCACGTGTGTGAAGGATACGTTAGTCCGGCCTGCAATGTGCCACCCCCGGTTTGTGGTATGCACTATGCGAGTCTGCTCATTGGGTGCATGAGGGGGGGGGGGGGGGGGCGGGCTTCATTGGGTGCATGAAGGGGGGGGGGGGGGCTTCATTGGGTGCATGAAGGGGGGGGACTTCATTGGGTGCATGAGGGGGGGGGGGGGGGGCTTCATTGGGTGCATGAAAGGGGGGGGGGGGCTTCATTGGGTGCATGAAAGGGGGGGGGGCTTCATTGGGTGCATGAAAGGGGGGGGGCTTCATTGGGTGCATGAGAAGGGGGGGGGGGGGGGGGGGCTTCATTGGGTGCATGAAGTGGTTTCACCCCAGGTTTGTATCCTGCAACGTACCTTTGGCTGTAAATTTCGTTGGGATTCCTGACAGATGTGGCTGGCGTCCTAAATCAGGTTGTTAGGTGCTGCATGCAGGCAACTGGTCCTTTGGCGTGATGGGGTCATATCTGGCGACACCGTTCTGGAAATCATTTGAAATTGGGTTGTGTGTGTGTGTGTGTGTGTGTGTGTGTGTGTGTGTGTGTGTGTGTGTGTGTGTGTGTGTGTGTGTGTGTGTACTGGGGTGTGGGTGTGTGGGTGTGTGTGTGTGTGTGTGTGTGTGTGTGTGTGTGTGTGTGTGTGTGTGTGTGTGTGTGTGTGTGTGTGTGTGCACGCGAACACAGTTGTGTTTTTGTGTTTGTTGAGTAGATTCTGTAAAGAGTGGTTAAGGTTCTAGAGCGGGGAAAATCTATACTTGCATTCCTCTTCTTGGACATGGCAGTGATTCCATTCCGTCTCTACCGGGGAATTAATCACCCTTTATATAGTTTATTAAAAACAAAACATCTCATTACTCTCACCCCCCCCCCCCAACTTTCAAGTTCTTTCTGTCAACAAAAGAAGTTTTCCACTGATCTCATAGGCATTTCTGTGGGATCAGCAGGATCTCGAAGCTCGGAAATTGGAGGCTTGAAGTTCCTGAGACGGGGGAGGGATTGGACCCCTGTTCAGTTGCGAATGACAGTGCTAAGCTGTTTAACTGTGCCCTTCCAAGTTCACCATCGTGAACTTGCAAATACGCCAGAAAAGTTGCTGCGCATGGCTTCCTGTAGCCTCTTCAACAGATCCCGGCGTCAGAGGCTGAACTTGCACGAAGCATTGACTAATGCACCCGGCAACAATCGCTTTGCCCTTCCCTTGTCTAATGCAGCCGCTGGCACTCGAATGGGCCCATTCACACGTCTTTCTCGAGATTTGGGTTACGGAAGAACAGCCCCCGGGGGAGTACAGCGGCCAATTCGTTGCGACGTCTTGCCCCCGGAAGGTGCAGTAATCCCAAAACTGCACCCAATAGCCGTACCATGTGGGGCACGTATTGATCGTGTCGTACACATTTTCTAGAAGGGTGCGTGCGCATGAAAAATCAGCTTTCTGATACAATGCCTTATGAGGGCGACTGCTAGGTAGCAAGGTCGATAGAAAAAGAGGGACTTGGAAAAGTATCGTAGCATTGATCACGATGTTTACCAAGCAAAGCCACGCAGTCCTTTTGATGTTGGTGGTTTCGGGTGCTGTGTGCATTCCTGGCCGCAATGCAACGGTGGGAAGTGAGGGTTCAGCATCGGGCAGCAGTGGGGTGGTCGATAGACCGAAACAGAACCAAGCGAGTTTTAAAGAGTAAGCAGGCCCGACAGGAAGCTGCTTTCAAAGACTACTCAGTCCAAGCGTGGGTTGCCACGCCGGTTTACCCTAATGTTGTCACTAAAACATATTTTTTTCATTTCAATCTTCCTAGACAATGAGCTACTCTTGTGCCGACCATTTAAATCACACGCAGCACATCTTGAAGTCACAGGATATGCACCGAAAAAAGATAGATCTCAGAGCAGTGCAGTGCAATGTCTTACGCTTGAGAGCCTTGTTCAAGTTTAACCATGCTCCGGCTTTGGTATTGGTGATCTCATAGTTCTTCGTCTTCAAAAGACATCGTTACACCTGCCTCAACCCCACGCCGGTGTGCAACCGACGAAGAGATTCGGAAGGAAGTTGATCTTGAAACTTCCATCTTTACGTACGTCAAATTTACGAAATCATATTTTATATTCTCCATTGTGAGGAAATTATAGTTTGTATCCTCCGTTGCCCGAGTTCGTCGGTGACCGGTTAAGGGTTACCGATCGGCCAGGGCGAAAGGATATCATAACACGGGATGGAGGAGACGAAACACGAGAAAACATGGCCTGATTTTTGGCATCTCCGCCTCTCCCTCAATCATAAAGCATGAAAACTGATTCCTGATGGCCACTTATACTGAACATCCTCAGTGTGGGGCAGGGGTGGTGTTGTGCGGCCATTTGGAGGCGGCGGTACCTTTCTATTCCCAGGTACTGGATTGATTTTTTAAGTAAAACTTAACACTGAGCACTACGTGGCGCAATGAAATTGAAAACACATGTTCGCCTGGGTGTTGTGGTGTGTGTGTGTGTGTGTGTGTGTGTGTGTGTGTGTGTGTGTGTGTGTGTGTGTTATGTATAAGTGTGCGTGTGCGTGTGTGTGTGTGTCTGTGTGTGTGTGTGTGTGTGTGTGTGTGTGTGTGTGTGTGTGTGTGTGTGTGTGTGTGTGTGTCTGTGTGCGTGTGTCTGTGTGTGTGTGTGTGTGGGGGGGGGGGGGGTTGCGCGCGCACGTGGGGGTGGGGGTGTGAAAATGTTTGGGGGGGGGGGTTTGGGGTCTGGCCTCAATCTCTTTATATTCACATAACATGCGGACTAACATGTCTGACACAGCCCTCTGTGGAGATACTTCTGGTCCGATGGGTGATAAGAGCCCAGCATGATGTTCACAGGCTGGTCAATCTCATCTCCAGCGCTCAAGCCTCAATCAAGATAAATAGACCCTGCTCATAGCCATATGCGGGGGCTTCAGAACTACTAAAGTCTGCTCATAGCCCTATGTGGGACTTCAAAACTACTAAAGCCTGCTCATAGCCCTATGTGGGACTTCAAAACTACTTAAGCCTGCTCATAGCCCTATGTGGGACTTCAAAACTACTAAAGCCTGGTCATAGCCCTATGTGGGACTTCAAAACTACTAAAGCCTGCTCATAGCAGCATGTGGGGACTTCATGATCATTAAACCATGCTCTAAGCAGTCTGTGGGGACTTCAAGATTGATATACCCTGCGCATAGCTTTATGTGGAGACTCCAACGTTCCTTACCCCTGCTCTCAACAGTATGTGGGGGCTTTAAAATTACTAATTCCGGCTCAAACCCAAATGTGGGGATTTCAAGATCACTGAACCCTGCCCATAACACCATGTGGGGACTTTCAAGGTTACTAGACCCTGCTCATAGCGTTATGCGGGGACTTGTGCGCGCAAGCTTCCTGATCCAGACATTGGATGCTGGGTGCATGTTACATCAGCCAAAACTCTACCCTTAAACTTAACAGTCACCCTTATCCATACCTTTTGACTGGGGGCACTCCATACTGGAAGCCTCTCTGTTTGTTTACAGGACGGCATTGGTGGACAAACCATTACTAATTCTACTTTTGTGTGCAGGCACTGCAGGCCAATCATATGTGCTCCTAAGTGCCCCTGCTGAAGGCTATCAGGTACCGATCTCTGAAACCCCTCCCATACTCCTTGTACTTCTGAGCATTGAACAGCGCAGTGCATTGTTCCACCCCTCCCCTCCCCAACCACCACCGCCACGCCACAGGGATATCATTTACTTCAGGAGAGGTTGGTGTCGAGTTACAGATTCACCCGGGTTTCACCGCCAAAGGCTTTGCAAGTCCTTATCTGAATGGTCCTTGTGGTTCATCACATGTGTTTAAAGGACCAAATTCTACAAGTCTTCGTTTCTATCGACCTGCAATTGTGCCTGAAAAAGGCAGGAGTGTGCTATGATGACATGCATGGTGGATCAACTCATGCAGGAGTGGTCAAAATGCAAGGCTCTGTAAGCAAGGAAGATGCATTTCTGACGCTTTCCGTGTGCCTACAGGTGACCACGACTGTCCACCAGCCGGCTGGAGCTACTGCAAGTCCTGGTGCGCTCCTCCTTTTGCGACCTTGTTTGCTAGGAACCAGGAAAGTCTCTCTCTCTCTCTCTCTCTCTCTCTCTCTCTCTCTCTCTCTCTCTCTCTCTCTCTCTCTCTCTATCTCTCTCTCTCTCTCTCTCTCTCTCTCTCTCTCTCTCTCTCTCTCTCTCTCTCTCTCTCTCTCTCTCTCTCTCCCTCTCTCTCTCTCTACCTCTCTCTCTCTCTCTCTCTCTCTCTCTCTCTCTCTCTCTCTCTCTCTCTCTCTCTCTCTCTCTCTCTCTCTCTCTCTCTCTCTCTCTCTCTCTCTCTCTCTCTTTCTCCCCCCTCCCCCCCCACCCTCCCTCCCTCTCTTTGTCCCTGTCTCTGTCCCGCTCCCTGCAACCTCACTCTCCCGACGCGCGCGCGTGTGTGTGTGTGTGTGTGTGTGTGTGTGTGTGTGTGTGTGTGTGTGTGTGTGTGTGTGTGTGTGTGTGTGTGTGTGTGGGGGGGGGGGGGGGGAGGGGGCTCAGAGAGTATGACAGGAAAGTTGTGTGTCCTAGCAGAGCATGACGTCCACATCCTGTTGGGTACCTCAGGAGCCTTCTGTAAGCCCGCACTAATTAAAACAGGACGGCATCCCTTGCAATGTGCTCACCCGCAGTTGTCGCACACTCACGGCGCCCTTGCGGAATCCAACCGCAGGCTAATGAGCATAACTATGATTATAATGGGTTCCAAGAGAATGCTTTTCCAAAGACACGTCCCCCAGACACCTTGTTTATCACATGACTAAGTCGAAGGCCTTGCTAGGGTAAAGGCCTTGCAGTGAACACAACAGCAGGAGGAACGTGGAAGAGGCAGAGGGTAGATACCTCGCAATGCACAGTTCCTCGAATGAGCTGTTCTGAGGGGCTTTGCAGCTGGGAGCAAGGAGAACTCAAACATCTACATGGAATCCGTTAACTTCATGTACCAGAACATGCATTTGCATGTGCAGGCGGCTGGGGCTGATTCAGCTCAAGGTAACCCGCTTCCTGATCTGGCAACAAAGCAACAGTCGCGCATGTAACGCCACTCCCAGCCCCAGCGCTTGCCTCATCATGCCCTCTGCGCTGGACAGATGTAATCATTTCTTCTTTTACAAGAGTGGGATTCAAAAAGGCCAACCCAATGTGTTTAAGATCCCAAAACCCAAAGGTTTCTTTCTTTCTTGTCAGCGGCCAGTGGCCATGCCTGTGCACCTCCACTGGTCGCACTTCCCGAAAGCATGATAGCTAGAGCATGATAGTTAGAGATAGTACATACTTCAGGAAGTGCGATCAGTGGAAGTGCAAAGGCAGAGATCACTGACGAGCTGTGCTGTGCTGTGGTGTTCTGTGCTGTGCTGTGCCATGCTGAGTTGTGGTGGAGTTCTTCTCCTCCTCAAGGGGATTCTACCCGGGCAATGCAGTGTACTTGGATGGGGAGGAACTCAAAGCGGGAGAGACATGGACCTACGAGACGCGGCGTGAGCTGGATGCAGGGAACGCCCCCATCACCATCCAGTTCAAGCACTTTGTACCCGAGCATGGTACCGTCATCAACATCACTGCAGGTACAACCAGATTCTCCGCATTCTGTTGTACTGTCAGAGAACCTCCACAGCCATCGTTTCTTCTGCACCTTGCAACGGCACCTGCATCCATTCCGTGCTTCTTCTCCCGTTTTTTTTCCCTTTGTTCTCTCGGCGCAGGAGAGTGATTCTCTGGCTTGGTAGTGTGAAACACAGCCCCTTCCAACTTGGTATCTTTCCCCGGCCTGGTCTATCGCATTGTGGTTTCCAAATCCAGCGTGAACTAGTTGTTTAAGCACGGCAAGCAGTCTGACCAGCTATGGGCAGCACAGGATGCATGAAACCGTTCCAAGCATAAGACACATTCCGTAGCAAGTGCTGACGTGTCATGCAAGGGCTTCAGAGAGCTCAAGAGAAAACGCCATGACTGAAAGCAACAGCGGATGCGATGCATGCATGTACACAAGCAACAGTAGGCTGATTGTTGCTGATGTGAAGGATTGAGAAGCATGTGCTTTGAAAGCACATACTTCCTTGCAGAGCGAATCTTTCTTTTGAGAAGATGCTTCCTCTAAAAGCGCATGCATTTAAAGCACGTGAATTGTCGTGCGGGGTGGCACCAAAGGGCCTTGAGCTGTAATGGTAAAACTTCACTTGCTCAACCAGTACATGTGGTGGTTGCAGATGTTGTGCATCTTTTCGTCACGATTGTACCCGCGACTACAACCGGTGAAGCAAACGCGCATCCTACATACCTCAACATTGATGTGGACCTTCTGGAAGCACCAGCTGCCAAGCTCGAGGTCAGGCCCTAATTGTTTTGCATGTACTGGCGCTTGCAATTGTGGAGCGCGCGCGTGCGTGCGTGCGTGCGTGCGTGTGTGTGTGTGTGTGTGTGTGTGTGTGTGTGTGTGTGTGTGTGTGTGTGTGTGTGTGTGTGTGCGCGTGTGTGCGTGCGTGCGTGTGTCTGGCTGTTGCGTGCTTTCATGCGTGCATGTGCGTGAGTGGGTCTGTGTGTGTGTGTGTGTGTGTGTGTGTGTGTGTGTGTGTGTGTGTGTGTGTGTGTGTGTGTGTGTGTGTGTGTGTGTGTGTGTGTGTGTGTGTGTGCGCGCGCGCGCGCATGTGTGAGCCTGGATGGGCTAGCACACCTGCTTGGGGCTGGACCTCTGGGGACGTGAGGGGCAGATAGTGACAGAGCTCGAATAGTCACTCGCATCTAGTGCTCGTGCACCTAAGCACCTGAACCTACGGGAGGGATAGCAATCTGTAGAAGGCTTTGCTGGGCCCCTTAGCCCTTGGCAGGGGGTGTGTCAGTCTCGGCATTGCTTTGTCTTTCAATGAAATGGTGATTGAGCATGCAGATAGATTGGACATGACCGATAGTCGCGTAGGCAGGGACCCTCACGCTACGACTTGATTCTGGGCAGGGCATAATCGGAGAGACGTACGGTTGGAACTCTGCCATGACTGATCCGAATGGGGAGAAGATGCAATTGGCCGTCTATCCTCACGAACACTTCCCCACCAAACCAGCCCAGGACTACGAAATCCCCAAGGAGGCCATTCCAACGCCGTCCATGATCCGTTTTGCCGCCAACAAGACGGCCTTGTCGCGCCGCATGCTGCGGTGATTCCTTGTTGCCTCCTCAGGCAACCCTGGTGGGACGTGGCTTTGTTGCCTGAAGAGGCAACTCTGGCGCGTACAGCAGTGAATACTTCCTCCCACAGGCTCGACCAGATTTCAGTCGGCCCAGCCATGCGTGCCGGGTCATGCACACTCCACACATTGTTTTTGGTTCGATGCGTGTTGGCCGAGATTGAGCTGTTCTCAACGAGAGCGAGACGCGCAGGCGCGGAAAGAGAGACGCGCTGAGAGTTTGAACTGGAGAGAGGCCGATCCACTCGAGCCACATTAGGCAATTCGGGAATTGGGAACTCTCTTGTGACAAACGCCGGTGCGGATTTTTCATTCGAGTCTGGCCGGCCACATCGGCTGTGCAGACAGACCAACAAAGAAGAATGCGAAGGTGACAATTTGGTGTCCATTCGGGACAGAAAAGGAGAAGAAGCATCTTCACCTTTTGCTTCTACCGGCACTGTCCAGACAGGTCTTCCGGAGCTTTTATCAGGTTCGAGGATCAACATGGTTAAAATATCAAAGGCTGCTCGCAGTTTGTCTGGGGATTCATGTTAATGCTCAGTGAGGAGGGAAGAAGACTCTGGCTGGGCTGGTGCTTCTGCATCCACTTTTGTGAAGGAAAAAGTTGTAAAAAACAGGTTTAGGAGGAGTTACTACTGTACTTTGCAAGCTTCTCTGGTCGAGGAAGTTTTTAAAGGATAACGTGTAGTTGTTGCTCATATGTAGGCGATGTGTCGCATCATGTGATTCACCTCTGCCTCGTGCAGTGTCTAGCCAGCTGCTTGGCCTGAGAGGCAAGGCAAGTCGCCGTGTGCCGTATGGGGCTCAATTGCCTGGTTGCAATTTGTCATTTTGCAATTTGCAAGTTTGAACACGAAATTAGAGTATCATCCTCGGCAATGTGCACTGTGCACAACTACCTGGGCACGTCATGCTGTCTTGCGTGCCACTCACAAAAAGGATGTAGGGAAACTGACCTAGCAGTGCATTTTTCTCCACAAGGTCAGAGTACATTGGAATGTGCTCTGCGCCACCAAATTACTGCTGCATACCCTCAGGTCTGAAAGGTGCTAAACAGCATGTGTCGAAGAAAAAGCAACAAGGACGAAGATCACTCTGCAAGTCGTTAGCCACGAAGGGAAGGCAGAAGTCAATAGGATTGGTGTGGATTGGGTTTTGATGGTAATCTGAAGTTCGGCGAACCTACACCACTGGGCTCATAAGGCTCCTCATGGAAGTCGCACATGTGTTCTCAATAGAGTAACTTGCTGTCATCTAGCCAAAAGCAATTGCTTTTGGCTAGATGGTCATTTCAAGATCATGTACCAGTGTAAACCGGTACTTGCAATTACTGGTTTACGCTGGCAAATGATCTTGAAATGATCCCGGATCAAAAGTCTGGATGGCAAGCGGGGCCGAACATTCTCCATTAGCATGAATGTTCGCCCTCAACCTTGATATGCATTTTGTGACAGGGCTTGAGAACGGTTCTAAACTCAATCACCACATGGAACAAAATTCTAGATGAAAGGGGCAGGTGCCCCAGTAATATCGTGTCAGAGCTACAGTTTCGGTATATCACGAAGCATGAAAAGTGGTTAGGCACTGGACGGGTTTTCCGGTGAACATCCTGTCAGACGGTCAGCTTCAGTTTATCACGCAACAAGGCAGCATGGGCAAAGAGTAGTCAAGTCAAGCTTGACCCTGGGGTTAAGTCAAGGTGGTGTGTGTTCTCGCGCGCGCCCAGGTGCACCCCACACGTGGGGGGGGGGGGGTCAAGGGGTGTGTGTGTGTGTGTGTGTGTGTGTGTGTGTGTGTGTGTGTGTGTGTGTGTGTGTGAGGGGTAGGCAGGGAGGGCGGGGGTGGGACTGCAATATTGTTCATGCGTCCATGGACGCATCACTGGCATATCAGTGAATTGTCAATGTGAAATTGCATGGCCTAGGTTTTTCTGCGTGCTCGTGACACGTGTCATCAAGCCTTCTATAGACTATCAAGTCTTGGACATCCACAACCGCAACATGGAAAATCAGATTGAGGTATTCAAGTTAGATGTACCTCTTTTGAGTAAATTTAATTGAGGTTGCCGACGTAGGCAACCTCAATTACCGCAACCGCAACATGGAAAATCAGATTGAGGTTGCCTACGTAGGCAACCTGCGTATACGCAGCCTTTGCGAAGCCTTTGACATATATATATGGTCATATATGTCAAAGTTCCAGATGGATCTGGATGCATCCATGCATGAAAAGCATGATACATATATGCCAAAAGGTCGGCCGACTAATTATTGGAAAGTTGCTTCCGTTAGGAGAGCAACCTCACGTATACTAAGGTCGCTTAAGTAAGTTAGAGTGAAATGTTTGTCGACAAACATTTCATTCCATGACAGACAGACATGTCTTGAGGGAACACGGATTGGCCGGGACATTATGACGATCTACTAGATCGTTGTCTCTTGAAAATCCATCAATTGGGTAATGAACGGCTTCGTGTCGACAGATGCAGGTATTTGTCAACATTCATTCTATCCTCAGGCTGGAATTTAAAAATCTCAACAGAGATTTTGCGAATTTCAATATCAAAGTCTTGCGAACGTTCGTTAACGTCCCAAATCAGACTCGTATTGGGTTGGGACTCCCTCGGAGGACGTTCCAAAAGCCCTGCGAGTCATTCTATACTATCCACCTAATAGTATGATGATATCACTGCAGTATTGCAAAGAAGATATCAATCCTTCTGCAGAAGATATCATTGCAGTACTGCAATGATATCATCGGTGCACCACGTGGTGACAACTGGTTCAGCATCTGTCAACGAGTGATATGTTGCGTCACCAACTGACAATTGATCATCCTGATGGTCAGCTGGCAATGCATCAATATCGCAGCGTGTCGAAGACATCAAGTGCCCTATAAAATGTTTACCTTAGGGACTAATTTCAGACGGTATTCAACACAGAATTTTTTTCGTAGTGGGTCAGCAATGCAATGCAGGCTTCTGCCAGTCTGTAAACACATATGTATGCATATGTCCTCACCTCAAGGGCTAGCTGTGATCAGAAGCCTGTGTTCACAGCCCTCGAGGGTCGACCGGTCCCTGCCTAGCAAGCACGCTGTATAGGTGCCTAGACGTGTAGACACAGGTCGACCCATGTCGGTGTGTAGAGCCCTCTCTATAGAAGATTTATAAACATTGCGAGGAAAGAGCATATGTGTAGGCTTAACTAGATCTAAGCAGCACCGAAAAGAGACAAAATATCAGGAGTTGTACATGTCCTGTACAGGACATGTCCAGTTCATCTAGTACCCTTTATCTTTCATTTAGATGCAAGCTAACTTTAACGTTCATCCAGGCAAAGTTGCAAGCTACTATCCTGCATCGCTGTTTTGACATGTCGGATCTGTTAAGAGGATGCGGTTCTTCCGTACAGCAGTTCGCGGAACACGCACATCCTATTATATATATCATATGTGGAAGTCCGTATTCGTTAAGGTCTGGATGCTTTAAATCAGCTCCGAGCTTTCCTTGTTTCTTAAGCTCGTCCGAGGAATATATCCATCAGCATAGTCTATCAGAGTCGTCACTTGATGAACTTTGCTCTTTATCTGCTTCACCAGCAAGGTCCTATCTTCGTTGGACAGAAATCCCAAGGGAAACTTTGTAAATTCAAATATGAGCCGTTGGGGCACTCGCCCACTTGCAAGTGCTGGGCCTGCGAGATTGCCGGTGTCTGAGGCTCCGTTCTTCTTGGTCTTCTTCTCAGACTCAAACATTAGCGGCGAACCGCTCCGGGCGAAAGTGTACGTAACTGTGTCTTCCATTTGAGTGCAAGCATGTGCATCAGCCAGAGCACACCATCCCGCCCGAGAGAAGGGGGGGGGGGGGGGGGGTGGGTTGGAGGCCTCCTGGGGGGAGATTGAGAACACCACCACACATCTGAGACAGAGTCAATACCCCCGCAACACCACTGATGGGAGATACACATTGAATACTATTCAAACATTAATGAGGTCCCCAAATTTGACAGGTCCATGATGCGGCCCTTCCCTTTGACCGGACCGTTACCCAGATGTTCTCCAATTCCTCTAGGTCTCGCAGGCAGTTCATTTTGCAGGTACATGCAACAGTTGGCTTCATTCATGCTACCTTCCGGGTTTGTGTAGTGTTATAATAGTGAAAGAATAATTAGTGACTTTCCCTCAGAAGAGTAATAATGGCCAGGTTTCTCTAAAGCAATCACTGTGAACAATCTCAGAGGTTGAGTAATGGATGGCAGAACTCTAGAGTTCTGCCATAATTGATCTGGACTGATTCCACTTAGGAGAAAGAGAGTAATGCAATTTGACGCGTTCTTGCTAGAAAGGATAACGGCAGCAGGCTTGAAGGGCTCGGCACTTGTTTGGGACTGAAAGAGCACTCCGGGTGCTTATCTCTGATCAGTTGCCACAAGTGTCAACACATAGTCGGGCTCTGCTTGCTCTCCTACACACAGCAAGAGACCCGACCGAGCTTAACACCCTTCGTGCCGGGACATACAGGGAACATTACGCCCAGAATTGTACAGGTTATGGGCCCACCAACTCTTGAGCTGGGCAACTGAAAGTATGTTCCGAGCCTACGATGGGACGAACGAAGCAGAGCGGAAGGATGTCGACTGGCGGTAAAAGACCTTTTGTACCCCCACCTCCTTCACCACCTACATACGATAGCCTGAGGCGAGCTGGAGGAGATACGGGACCGAGAACACCAGAAGAACGAGCATTCCTGGTGAAGGATTTTGTCAGTCGCGCGTACGGACTGGGTAAAGTCGAACAGCCTCAGTGGTTCAGACGACGATTCTCTGCATACCCAGCCTACAAAGTAACTGCGTGGGAGTGTTCATTCATCAACGCGGATCCAGGCTTCGTCACGCGAGCATTATTTGAACGGCATCTACAACAGATCGGAGGACCCAGCAAACCCGAATACTGGGAAGAAAGGGCAGCCTACACAGCAGTGGAGTGTGCTCTCGCCACTCTTGACGAGGACTTCCTACTTTCCCTTTTGGGCAGCAGAAAAGGATTCAGCACAGAGGAGTGGTGCACGGACCCAGATAACGGAGACGAAGACGGGGACTCGCAGCGTTCAGAACCTAACGAAGACTGAGTGACATTCGAGCAACATGGCGAGGAAGAGATCTAAATCAAGGGAGCCATCAGAGGAGGAGCCCACAACAGAGGAGGTGTCTACATCGTCTCCCACACGACAGCCATGTACACCCAGTACATCAAAGGGTGAGGGAGATGTACTTCCTAAGGTCATAGCCACCCAAGTCAAGGTGCATATTAAGCTGGATCGTCATGGCACAAATTTTGTGGTATGGGACAATGCCTTTACTGCGGCTAATAGTGCTAAGGGTTCTTTTCCTGCCATTCAGTCAGCCATGCCTGGGACTATCCATAATGCGGCTGCAATGCTTCTGCTGTATGAGTCAGTTCCAGAGGAATGGTTAGGGGAATTGTCAAGTAAGCCTTCGGCATATGATGCATATCTGTTCATTTGCAAGAAATTTGTTGGTGGTTACAACACTCAAGCCAATGCAGACTGGCTGAAGGAAATGTCAAGAGGGATGAGACGTGGAGAAACAATCGCTCAGTATGTGTCCAGAATGATAAATCTCAAAAGCTGCTTGAAACGCAATGGACATGACCTCTTGGATGGTCATGTAGCCACTCAGATAGTGCAGGGACTGCCAGCTACAGCCAATCCTCCTGGGCTGCTACCCTCTGCAGTAGCTCACCCCCTGGATGGGCTGGCAGCTCTCATTTCCACCACAGCAGAGGCTTCTGGCTACAACGATGATGGAGAACAGCCTGCCATGGTGATGAAAGCAATGCCTGCTCAACTAGAGGCAGCCCCAGCCCCTTCTACTAGCGGGGCCATTCCCTCCAGACAGCCAGCAGACACATAATCAAGGGGAGAAGTGAGAGGCACGTGCAACTACTGCCACAAGAAAGGCCATTTTTGGAGAGACTGCCGCAAACGCCAAAGGGATGCAGAGACCCAACGCAATGTAGTGGCAGCTGTACAACATCTGGCTGCCATGTGGCCCCAAGGGCAGTTTCCTGGAGCACCTCAGCCACCTCCAAGCGTGCAGCATGCATTCCCAGGCACTGGAGCGTTCCCACTGCTGCATCCTCCTCCAGGCCCACCTTCTCCTCCCTCAGAAGGTATGCCATACGTGGTATCATATAATGTGCTGGATGGCAGTAAACTCCAACAGTCCAAACAGTCGTGGCTTGTGGACAGTGGAGCGTCTGTACATCTTGTGAACAACCTTTCCCTGCTGCATGCCCCTACAGTACATGACCACCCTATTCCACTGCTGCTCGCTACATCTGATGCCACTGGTATTGTTGCTACTGGGTCAGTGTGTCTCATGTCCTCTCAGCATGTTCCAGTGTGGCTGCATCATGTCCAGTGTGTTCCCTCAGCCACCACCAATATTTTATCAGTATCTGCTGCTCTGCGTGATGGAATCCGGTTCAGTACAGACAGACTGGGAGCATTCACTGCTGTCTTAGGACCGAGTGGTTGGCAGATGCCTGTGAAACCAGAGAATGGCCTATATTATATCCATAACTGCCTCCCAGTAGCACCAGTGAAGGTTCCTTATTCAGTAACAGCTGCTCTGAAGAAGAAATGCTCCAAAGCTCCAAGCCATGACTGTGCCAAACGTTTTCTGTGGCACAGCAGATTGGGACACCCAGGAGATCCATGGATGAAACGCCTGAGCAGTGAGCAACTGGTTACTGGCCTAGACACCTTATTATCCCCTTGTGAAAAGTGTCCTAAGTACTGTGAAGCTTGCATTGAGGGGAAGCATGCACGTCCCCCATTTGGTGAAAGCTCTAGACCAGCTGAGAAACCCCTGGACAGAATCCACATTGACACTGTGGGCCCCATATCACCAGCAGCCATTACTGGGGAGCGCTTTTGGGTAACTGTGACTGATGAGGCATCTGGGTGGAAGGCAGTGCTGCCAGTGAAGTCAAAAGATGTAATTGGAGCTGTTGTCAGAGACCTAATTTTGTACTGGCAAACTGAGAAGGAAACTACAGTGAAGTGCATCCGCTGTGACAGAGGCACAGAGTTCTTAAATGCCAAGTTCAAGGAATTTTGTGCATCCCAGGGCACTAAGCTGGAGACATCTGCCCCATATACCCCTCAGCAGAATGGAGTTGCTGAGAGAGCCAACAGGACCCTCAAGGAGCGCACCAGAACCCTCCTCAATTTTGCTGCAGCAAGCCCTGTTATGTGGAAGGAAGCCCTGGAGACAGCCTGCACCCTCCTAAATATGGGACCCAGCACAGGCAGGCCCCTATCTCCCTGCGAAATGTTCATGGGATATAAACCAGATGTATCCTTGCTGCGCACATGGGGATGCCTTGCATTTGTGCACGTTCCTGATCAGCAGAGGGGGGCATTTGCACCAAAAGCTGTGGCTGGGATGTTCACTGGTTACTCTCCAGTGTCAAAGGCATACCGTGTCTATATGGGAGGGGGGATCTGGAGAGAGAGCAGAGATGTCCAATTTGTGGAACACATTCGAGGAGCTACTCGGGTGGGAATGGCAGTTCTCCCTGACCAGCCTCAGCAGTTCTCATATCCTGAAGACTTACCAGGGCAAATGCACAGCAGCAACCCAGTAGTGTCATTGCCACAGTGCAGCACGCAGAATCAGACTGTCAGCAGCCCATGCTCCAGCATTAGACCTGACAGCTCCTTCCCAGTACCCTCTGACCAGGCTGCAACTGAGCCTGCTAGTCAGGGGAAGCCTTCCCAAGGGGAGGGCATTCCCAATGTGACTCCTGAATCAAGCACGGGAGAACAGCAGCCGGACTTGGATCAGTCCGGGGCTCTGGACGCAATTCAACGACTGGCGCGAGGAAGTTCGGACAGCGGGCAACACCAACGGATATTAGAGCGAGCACAGCAGTCACTGCGTAACACTCATCCGGCAACGACCATTCTGCCTCCGGACGGACTGTCGCGGGCTCAACGCTATGAGCAACGAACTGCGGCTCGAGAGATCCTGCTGGCACAGGATAAGGGAGAGAGCTGTGAGCGAGAGGGGATGACTGAAGGTGACACAGAGTCACAGGGACCAGGGGAAGTGCAGGAATTGGTTCAGGACACCGAGAGACCTGCTTCACTTGTAAGAGATGAGAGGGGGGCAGTCTCTGATCAGACTGCAGATGGTCCAAGTGAGCTGAGCTGTATGGGTGGGACCTGCTCAGTGCCTGAGAGAAATGTTAGAGATGGGAACTCAATCTGTGATGCCCAAGGACAATGTGGTGCCAGCCACGCAAGTGTGGGCCATGCATGGGAGTGTGCTGCTGGGCCTGCGCCCCAGCGCTCATGTCTAGTAGGGAGCAGACAGAGAGAGAGAGAGACATGGGCACAGCATCAAGACAGACCAAGAGCTCATGCGATGCAGAGTGGTTCAAATGCCTGTGAGAGTCCAGACGGGACTGCAAACCGTCAGCCATGTGAGAGTGTGTCTGAGGAGGTGAATCGGAAGCCTGGACAGTGTGAGAATTCCCCCAATTACAAGAGCTTTCCGAGAGGTACCTGTGTTTGGGAGGATGATGTGAGAGTGTCTGACAGCAAGCTTGAGAGGGCAAGCTGTGAGTCTAAGAGAGAGAAAGAGCAGAGGGGGAGATCTGAATCTTTGCCCACAGTCCCCACGTGCAGTGCGGCGACATTCAGCGAAAGAGTAGTGGGTGACAGTGAGGGTGAGAGTAAGCAAGATCAGGGGAAGCACACTGGGGTGCGATTTGGGAAGATTAGTGTGCCTTCCAGTCTGAAGGAGGCTCAGCAGTCCCCACAGTGGGAATATTGGAAGGCTGCTATGCAGGAAGAGCAAAATTCATTAGATGCTCATGAGGTGATGGAGTTTGTTCCAAGACCTCGTGGTCACAAAGTGATCCCAGTTCACTGGATTTTTTCAGTGAAAATGGATGCTCATGGTAATGTGCTGAGGTTCAAGGCTAGGCTGGTGGCTCAAGGGTGTAGGCAAATTCCAGGAGTGGATGTAATGGAAGTATTTGCTCCCACCAGCAGCTATGGGTCTAGGAGAGCTTTGCTGTCAGTGGCCGCACAAGAGGGTCTTGAAATTCACCAGGTGGATGTCAAGACTGCATTTTTAAATGGTGAATTAGAGGAGGAGGTATATGTCACACAACCTCCTGGGTTTGAAAATGGGGATGGTAACACAGTGTGTCGCTTGAAGAAGGCACTGTATGGCCTGAAGCAAGCTCCAAGGGCATGGCATAAGACCCTTAATGAGAAGCTACATACCATGGGGTATGAGGTGTGCAAGAGTGATGCTGGTGTGTATGTGAAATGTTCAGTGGATGGAGGAAA
>KV908402.1:478631-491131 GCA_002005505.1 Botryococcus braunii
TCGACAGTGCCCTCCAGCTCCTTCAACCTGCCAGCAGGCACCCCCAAGAGGGTCTCTCCTGCCTCCTGGAAGGCTGTGAACCACTCGGTGCCCGTGTGGTCGGTTATTTGGATAGACAGCATGTACCGCCAGACTGGTACAGCGCTCTGCTGGCAGCGCTCGCACCACCACTGGGGCCCCCCGTCATTGTTCATCATCTTCTTGTTGCAGGAGTTGTTGGTGGCCGGATTTGTGAGGGGGCAAGCCGGATACGACATGTTCTCGTTCTTGATGTAGTTCAGGTAGCCAGCCACCTGCAGCCCCCACATGTGCAGGTTGGAAAGGTTTCCCCTCACTCTTGGAATTCTTTGGGAACGTTTTGCTCATGTGTTACTTTGAATCGTTATGGGAAAGAGTTGCTTGCTAACCAAACGGTTCATGAAAGATCTCAAGTCGACACGTCCCGCCAAAGCCACCCCGCAAGAAGACACCGTGAGCCTGTAGGGTGAACTCACCCTACGGAGGCAAACCCATGCATGCTCAAACAGACGCCCTCACACCAGAGGAGCAGCCTCCCATTCCCGACCCACATGTATTGACACAACTTCGAAAAGCCACCCTCAGCAGCTCCTACTACTCAGTATGCCAGAAACAACCCCCTTAGGCTCTGGCCTGGCTTCTGAACAGTGGCGCTTCATAGAGTGCTACAACTTCTATAAAAACGTACTGCAACATAGACGCGCTCTCCGCCGAGGCCCAGCCCCTCCTCCCGGATCATGGCCAGGGTGACCCGGCGATCGTTGCGGGAGCCGCCCCCAACTGAGCTGAGAGCCATGACGGGTGCCGCTGAGCCCCCCCCTTCGTACCAGGCGCGCAGGGCGGACACTTCCGGAATGTCTCGGGGATCTATAAGAATGGTGCTGGACCCCACGGATGACAGCGTCTTGCCGTTGAAGTCATTCACGCTCATGCCCTTGCAGGCCAAAATGGGATGCCTCCCGGCCGCCACGGCCTGCACCACCATCACTAGGTGTCAACAAGGGTGCGCTGTTCCTCCCCCTCCCATCTCCCCCAACCCCCCACCCCAAAGAATCAATCATTAGTTCAATCTCTCACTCACACACACACACACACACACACACACACACACACACACACACACACACACACACACACACACACACACACAGACACACACACACGAGCCCCCTTCACAAACCCGCCCAACAAATACACCTGCAATACCATCAACCACGAAGAGCAAGTGCTGCCCACCTGTTCCAGCTCGTCCCCTGGCACATTGGAAAACTTATCCCACAGAGTGATTTCAATAGATGCAGACCCGCCGGGGCCTGAGTTGTCTCGAATGACAACGGCACGCTTGCATGTCTCACTCCCGTCCCGCCTGGTGATGGAGGTCCATGGCTGTACAGACTCCACAGCTCCAACCACATCCACCGTCATCTTTGCAGGCATGCTCTCCACATCTGCAATTTTGCGAAACTGCACCCCGACAAGCAACATAATTGGTAACGTGCCAAGCCAAAGCCTCCCCCCCCCCCCCGCCCCCCCTTCCCATCTCCCCCCCGACCCCTTTCATATGCAACGCAAGTGAAATTTATCAGTACACTTCCCTTCCCCCCCCCCCCCCCCCCCGTGGGTGTGTGTGTGTTGGGGGGGGGGGGGAGACACTGTCTCCCACCCCCCCCCCACCCCATTCTCCCTCTGGCATGTCCAGGCCCCTACTAAATGAGCAGTACAGGGAGCGGGCCGTACCCTGAACTGCATGCGGGGAATGGCAGCGGACTCGGCATCCTCCTCCACCACCTGGATCACAGTGTGCTTCTCCAGGGTGATCTCAAAGTCGTGCTTGGTCTGGTTGTACACCGAGCCAGGCTTCTTCAGCTTCAGCGAGGCCTTGGACAATGTGATTATGATGCCCGGCTGGACCACAGGCTCAAAGGTGTCGCACTCGTTGCCGAAGGCAATGCACCGGATTTCCCCGCCGTGCTCATCCAGCAGGTCAAATGTAAAGAACCTGCGCACGCAGGCAACCAAGCACACATGCACTTTTTCAAGCTTCCACACGGTACACCAAGCTTACATGCAGCCAACCAAGCCTACACGTATTCACTTAAGCTTACACACAGTAGACCAAGCTTACATGCAGCCAATCAAGTGTATGATTCTCCAGGGTTGTAGAGGGACATGCATTTGGGTATAGAGCCGGTCCTCTGGCTTGCTCTCCTGCTAGCTTCTAAACCGCTACTTTCCTAGGCAATTTAACCTCGATTATCCTTTCCGAACCATTCCTTCAATCTCACCACGTCCGTCTGCAATCCAACCTCACCTCACCACGTATGACCTCCTCGAGCATTACTACAATCTCGCTGCTGCCGCGGGCAAATTCAACCTCACCTTTACCCTTAAACCATGGAGGTCCCCTCTCCAGGACACACGATGACCGTGTGGTCAACGCAGCCAAGATAAGGCAATGCCGTCGCCTGCCTGACGCTTGCGCGTGCACACACACACACACACACACACACACACACACACACACACACACACACACACACACACACACACACACCCACACACACACACACACACACACACACACACACACACACACACACACACACACACACACACACACACATACACAAGCATGCACACAGCCCGTCTGGGAGGGGGGAACGAGGAGGATGTGTGTGCATGTGCAGAGGTTGCAGAACGCACTTGCCCTCTCCGCGGGCATTACTGAAGCGGCGGACGTCGCTCTTCTGCGTCACGCGGGCTCGGATGGTCCACCTGTTCTGGTATGAGTTCAGGCTGGCGATCGGCATCAACTTTGGAGGCGCCTCGTTGCGGACAATGGGGCCCGCCCCTCCTACATTATAACGGGGGGCTTGACCGTACCCAGTTCCTCCAGCTCCGTAGCCTCCTGCTCCTTGCCCAAACCCTCCTCCTCCTCCTCCTCCTCCTCCCGCCTGTCCCCACAAAGGATGCAGGCATCAGGCCTATTCCCGATCCGTGAGAGGGGCGCAGGAAAGATAGAGGTACAAGTGGCGCATAGATGCCTGTGTGAACCTCCACACCCCCCCTCCCAACAACAACACACACACACACACACACACACACACACACACACACACACACACACACACACACACACACACACACACACACACACACACACACACACGCGCACACGCACACGCACACGCACACGCACACGCACGCGCACGCGCACGCGCACGCGCACGCGCACGCGCACGCGCACGCGCACACGCACACGCACACGCACACGCACACACACACACACACACACACACACACACACACACACACACACACACACACACACACACACACACACGCGCGCGCGCGCGCGCATGCCCTATGTGTGTGCAACTTTGTGTGCAGGGGCAGAGCAAAGAAGCAGCAGTCCCAAAAGCAATATTCTGTCAAAGCTCCACATTAGTTACTTTCAAGCCTGTGCCTGAGAAATGCACATCACTGACAAGCCTCTGTTTGTATTCAAACTTATTTTTATAGCAAACAGCTTCACATGCTGCGTTTAAAGCCTCTGTGTTTGGAAAAAGAGACTGAACAGCAAAAAAGCTGCAGACTGCATCCAAAGCCTCTGTGTCTGACAAATAATCATCGCAGGCAGTCAATCACTTACTGGAGGGCCATATCCACTGTTGTAGCTGGCGCCTTGGCCATACGCGCTGGTGGGTGCCCCATACGCCGAGCCGTTGCCTCCATAACTGCCGCCCCCGTATGCATTGCCTAAGGAGGAAACAGCCGCAGGAGGCCCCGCGCCGTTTTGGTGGACCCCGCTCCCGTAGGCGCCAACATCGGGCTTGAGGGCCCCAGGGTCTGCTTTGATTCCCGCTCCCCCGTAGCCGCCCGGAGCGTTCCCATTCACGCGATTTGGGCCTGACCCGGTCGGGCCAAACCCTGAGTAGGGGCCAGCGGCCCCGGAGTTTGTTGCCTGCCCTGCACCAGCGAACCCAGGTCCCCCCGTGGGTGCTGGCATGCGGTTGGCGGCATCATTGGGCATCCGGTTTTGGTCCGCGCCCTTGTCTATCGGGACCGGGTCTCCCACTGATTTGCAGCGCCCCTTTACTTCCATGCCCAGTATGATGATGATCCTGCAGCAGTTCATGAGCTGAGTTGCCAAACATACACACTGCCTCATCGATCACGCAACTTCCACAGAGACAGCTTTTGCCACAGACAAGCACTGCACACATAGAGTTCCTGATCATAAATCTGTTCATCTGCTAGCATCTTTCCACGCTTGCGCTTGGCTTCTGATTAATCACACCATGCAACATAGACAACCCAGCTGAAGCATTACCAACATGAGTCAAAGTGACAGGACCCAGCCATCCTCGCTCCTTCCCTATCAAAAATCCATAGCAGACACAGCGGATCTTGCTATTCTTATTCTGTGCCTCAACCATACATTTCTGCTCGGAGGAAGTGCTTATGTCCATACAGGAGTCATACAAGGAACATAATGATCCGAGCCATCAATGGCTCTGGCTTAACAAAGGTTTGAAGTCCACCAGTAAGATCTCCATTTCTAAGCGGAGCTTGAACTCAAGTAGGAAGAGAACAAAACATTGGTTTAACGAACAACAGGACAAATTCTGGGAGCGTACTTTCGGTTCTGGACAGTGTTTTGCAAGTAGTCTGTGACTTGTACGATGGTGCCAATATCCAAAGCCTGACTTTTCACGAGTTCATTTAGGCCAGTGCCTAGCATGGCTGAGCACCAGACCTGTCCATCGGACAGAGCCACTCGGTATCGCGGCTGGGCTGGTGGACCTTGGGCATTGGCCTGCTGAACGATCTTTACACCTGCAAAACTCCCCATAAAAAGATGTTGATCACAGCGTACCACAAGAATACATGTGCTGCTCGAACTCCCCACCTTCCACAAATGTGTTTGCCCTTCAGAGGCCTGGGAGAAACAGAGATAGCAAATGGTCATGGACAGGGGAAGCTAGCGATCTAGTCACTCCCGTCTTTCTTGAAAATTGCAGCCCCTCCCTGTGCCAAGTGGTTAAAAGACAGAGGATTCCATATTAATCTTCAGACCAAGATCAGACTTACCTCCGTACTGATCTAATATGGGGCCATCCTGGTTCAAAAGCACACGTCCAACCCAATTACCCAGCTGTGGGCAAAGCAGGAGAACTTTTGCAAGAGAAATTAGGAAAATCGTAGTGAGACATATTTTCAGAATGAGGTCCAAGAAAGTTTAAAACCAGCGCCTCTTGGTTTCTTTTGCTCCACCTCCAAGGCTGAGGGGAACTTAACGTCAAACTCTCAGTAAATACCCCACACTCACCCATGCATTGAAGATATGGCTTCAAATTAATGTTTCCATTGATCATCTCCGTGATAGACCCCGGGACCATGTTATCTGCGGCCGGGTGATACGCATTCTCGAAGTTGTCCTCCATCGGAGCAGCAACCTAAGTTCAAGAACCAATATCACGGCTACACATGAAGAGACTCAATGATACTACAAATCAATGCTCCCATAACACCACGACATTCCACTCTGACGTTTGTCTTCTGTTTCGTCTCTGCTGGGGCAACAGCCGCGGGAACCCCATGCTGCGCTGCGCTTTGCACATACAGCACGGCAAGAGAACTTCCCACGTGATCGTTCGGTCGTGCAGTCTACTCGAAGTCGAGCAGGGTCAAGCAATGCCCCTGCTGGTCCTGGGTCCATCTTTTTGAATATCTAAATAGAAAGTGCGTATCTCAGCCTCCATAGAAATGTAGCCTTAGGCTGACAATGACAATTGAGGCGCCTCTGAAGATACCACAGCAGTAAATGATGATCTAGGCTGAGCTGAAACTTTGAAACGCTGAAAATAACCAGGAGGCGTGAACTTCAGCTAATGTACGGGGCTCATCATCATTGAGAACAAACTCAGAAGGCGTCAACATGGAGTTAGGCGCTGCTGGTACATCTTTGCGTACAGCTGGCAAAACTTGGTGGAAATGAAAAACTTTTCTGCAAGGGCAGGTGCAGGCTATGAAGACCAAATATGTATGCATTATCCACTTCAAGCCACACATTCGGGGGACGCTCCACTACTATTGGAGGTTATGATTTCCAACTCAAACTCTGACTGGTTCTCAGCTCGCTGAATGTGTGAGTACATAGCCCCACATACACATAATGACCTCAAAGTGGAATATCCAGAAAGGTCGTTCGGGTAAAATGAGGTCATACTGTAAATTAGACCCCAAAATTGCAGCAACGACACAATGGCGATTATACTGACCTGACATCATAGGCACTGTCAATGCTGTTAATTTCAGCCACCTCATGAACGCTGACCTCACACATCTGCAACATCCTCAAATATGACCCAACATATGATTGCAAACAATTGTCTTGATCGTTCAACAGAAATTGAAATGAAATGGAAAACCAGGCGCCTACGCTGCCATGGATGCAACTGGAATGGAACTGTGGAGTGAACACAAATGCTGGCCACCACAATCTGCTGCACTCCTGCAGGTGTTGCAACTAATTCTGCAGCCCATAAAATCCCAACCACTGAGGACTCACTTTTGTGTCTAAGAGTCGTCAGCTCTTCTGTTGAAGATCAGGGTTTTGCAAAGAAATCAATATTAACTTTGGGAGTCGCCCTGTGTTTACCACCTGCCTATCCTAGTTAAAGAAGAGAATGCAGACCATGCAGATCGAGAAGCATCCTGCTCCCCTATCTGCATGTTCTCGTTTCTATGCTAGTGGTCACCGACCGAGCTCAATATCTTTGGCAAGGCCACAACATCATGGTTGGGAGCCTTGCAAGGTCCAATTGGTCCCCATCTCCTAAGTTCTCAGCCCAGTCGACCGTGTATCCTACACAGCTCTGAGTGCAAGTATACGACATGGAAAAACTCATGCCACCCACTTTCTTTCCTCACATGTATTGCAATCTCCGTCCGAAATAGGAATGATCCTTCCCCTCCCCATGCCTATGTGCACGAGAACGATTTCACAAAGGAACTACGGGTGCATAATGCTATGCAGCTGGCTGAACTCCCAAGCTGGTAGGCTCCCCAGCCTGGTCCCCCACCAGAGCCCCACGATCACTCATCGGCTCCCCGCGCGTGTGTCTCAATGCCAGACCACTGCGGGACTAAAAGAGACAGCCCCTGCTCTCCCTGGGCGCTGCCAGGCTGGACCGCCTCCACAAGTTCCAGATCCCCTTCCTCGCCACCTTCCAGCTGCTCTTCTGCTGCGCTGGCATTCATAGGCGCCATTTCCTGATCAGGCTGCTTGCGGACGCCGCGACGCAAGTTCACAGTCACCACTCCCAACCCAAGCAGGCCCGTGCCGGCAAGGCTCGAAAACGATTCGCGGTCACTGAAGAACAGGACGCCGAGAATGTGGCCGTACAGAACCTGTGCGCCCATCCGCAAGTCAAGGCAGCTTCGGACTTCTCATGCTGCACCAACTGCACAGGACCTGTTGCCAGCGCCAGTTTTGGTCTCAGTATGTATCCGACCACAAGTGCCCCTTACGGTTGTAGCATGACCACTAGCGACGGGATAGCAACAAGGAGGCCAGGCACAGGTGAAAATGGGGGCACACACATGGCTGAGCCTCATGCTGAACCTTGAAATTTGCCATTTGGGCAAATTGTTGTGCTACTAACATCAGAAACGATGCGGCCACAACCGAGGTGCGTGCCTTGGTAAGGCTCATGCTTGCCGTTGCAATCGTCATCGATGATATGATATCGACATCATAGAGGTCCTTTTAAAACGGGGTGAGGCTCTTAGTCTTGCCATTTTGACAGTAAATATGCTAACAACCACATGAAGGTGTGGCCCAACGCGGGGGGGGGGGGGGGGGGGGGGGGGACAACTGGGTGAGACTCCCACATTACCCATTTGCTTTTTAATCCTCTTGATATAACATCGTGCTTGTGGAGCCGAGAGTGGAGTGAGCATCAATGTGGGGCTCCCCAAGTTGCAACTGGCGCATTGGTCACCCGGAATATGATACCATTGGGAGGCAGGGCTAACACGTTGGGCGCACCTGAGTGAGGCTCATGGTTGCCATCTTGAAGGCAGCCTCCAAGCGGAAGGCTCTGTTGATCATCAACTGGGCTGCGAAGGAAGTCAGACCCACACCTGCCAGGCGGAGACTGTCTCCCAGCCCTGGCACAACAGCCCGCTCTGGAAACCCAACCTGTCTCACCAGAACCATATCTCCTTTTCACCCCAATGAACGCCGATCGGCATTTCATCAAATAGCGGGCGTGGCGGCGAGTGAGCTCGAGCTCACTCGCCCTCCCTCCCCCCCTCCAGTGTGGATGCCGGCGTGCCTGTGTAATGTGTATGTGTGTGTGTGTGTGTGTGTGTGTGTGTGTGTGTGTGTGTGTGTGTGTGTGTGTGTGTGTGTGTGTGTGTGTGTGCGCGTGTGTGTACGCGCGCGCGCGCGAAAGCCCGCCGTGCTCTCTGTCAGGTAACATGGTGGGCACACGGCATGTGTGTCTGCTTGTTTCTGATCCATAGTACGGTTATTGTCCGCCCCCAGTCATCTGCCTATGCATGTCGGACACGTGAGCTTATGCGTGTAGGCGTATATCGACGAGGGCGCAGTTCAAGAGAACGCCACTCTGTCACAACCCCCAAAACCCCTCACCTCTAGCCTTCGTGTCTGCAACAGCGCGTTCCAAGCCCCCAGCTGGTTGCGCAGATCGGCAATCAAGCCACTCGTCAATTAACCTTTCACTTCGCATGTGAGTATCTAGCACTCTCCATGTCCTCTTCGAACCCCGTCCCACCTCTCACACGCCATGTGCCGCTGCCGTATCCCCCTCCCCCTCCTTGCAGTTTTGAACAGCGCAAGAGCGGTATGAAAAAACTTTAAAGGAGGACCTCTGGAAGAGTTGCTCTTACGTGCAAACAACACGACCATAAAGCGGGGCAACTCCTGAATAACAGATTAGGGAAAACACGTAAACAAACCAGCAGATCTGCTGAGCACAAGATCAAGGAACAATTTCTGCTGCACACATGACAGGGCAACTCTGGTACAGGTGGCGGGAAAACAACGAGAGTATCATAGGAGCGGGTAAAGATGTCCACGGTCTAGAAATTTGGACCCAGGTCAGGGATGGTGTCTCCTGCACCACACGAAACGGCTCATTCCAATACAGTGACCCTGGATGTACTACGAGCGGGACAGAAGGAAGCACCATCACAAGTTAGCGTAGTCCTTCACTGGGATGGCTGTTCTGTGATACAAAACGGGGATGCATGTGAGATACATGTTTTGCGGTTAGGATATGCTTCGCTTTGCACTAATTACACCCACACTGGGATAAACACCCACACTTTTTTCCAAATTAAACGGGGATGTACCGCGAGAGGTGGAAGCATAGTTAGGATGGCCATGGTGTGGAACCACAAGGCCACCACCAGAGACGGAACGGAATCGGGGATGAACCGAATCAATACATAAGCCGTGGCTCCCATCACAGAGCTGGCTATTCCCACCGTGGACCCTGTGACGCACCCCCAGACCACATCACGCCAAACGGGCTGGACACACGAAATGGTTGAGTATCTCCTAATCATGTCCTGGAACTCGTTAGTAAGTGCATTAACCTCTGCACCTCAATCCATTGTAGGAGCCTTTCTCCCATTTCCCAACTAGTCAATATTCTGCCGTCAATGCTGTGACATCGCAATGCATGCACCTGGACTTATGTTGATATTGAGCAAACACCAAAGCTGGCACAATGGCGTGGTACCCACGAAGTACCTGTACGTGACGGTGACGGTGACGGTGACCCTTCCTTTCCATATCATCTTATTCTTTTTGGATAAGCAGGATCCTGCTGATCTAAAAGGACGTAACCGGCTACATGTGCATTAAAGGACGTGACCGGCTACATATGCTTCTAGAATCTCTTCTAATGTCTTTCCGGACCTTATATTAAAAAGCGAGAACTCATTTGTCGTTTTTGCTAGAAGCATGGCTGGCCAAAATCCACGTGGGCCAGGCCAGTGTGTACATGACTGGAGGAGAGCACAACTTTTCTACTCTTTCTCGGTTACAGTGATGGTCCTCCCGGAGACAGGCATGCCATATGGCATGCATGTACATGGCACTGGAACCAGGCATCTCATGTACTTGGCAAAAGGACTAGTGCGGCACCTGGTTTCACAGCGTCCTGTTCAGACCCAAATGTTGCAAATGAGCCTGGTTTTGTGCAAGGATAAAAGTGTGGGTGCCTATCCTAGGGGTACAAATGAGCTTGATCTTGTGCACTGTCTTTCAAGTACTGTTATTGTACCTTACGCTCCCACCACACTACATACATACGTACGTCACTTTTGGTCCCAGGTCTGATGACCAAAGCTTGCTTTCTCCCTCCTTGACCCCCACGTGACGCCCTTCCTCTGAAGGTTGGGCTTGCAACTTTGTATTGAGCACACCATACCGTCGGAAACATTGCAGATGTGCTGTTCACTCATGTGTTGTGACAGCAGCTGTGTTTTTGGGATTCAACACAAGGAATGATCTGCTTGTGTACGCAGACGTCAGACGGCCATAACTGCTAATCAGAGGTGCGTGAGCTCGAGCACATGCAAGATTATACGTAAACACACAGTATTCGCATTGAAAGTCCCGCAGAGCCATGTGCACACAGGGAGAGAGAAGGGGGTGAGGGGATTCCCCCCCGGGGGGGGGGGGCGGGGGATAGGGACACACACACACACACACACACACACACACACACACACACACACACAACACACACACACACACACACACACACACACACACACAGAGAGAGAGAGACAGAGAGAGAGAGAGAGAGAGAGGGGGGGGGGTTGTAAGCACTGAGGAGAGTAAGTTCTGTCACCCAGTCATGTACGGCAGAGAGAGTCAATGAGTCCTGAAAAAAAAAAAAAAAAAAAAAAAAAAAAAAAAACAAGAAAATCTGTATTAGAAAGAGGGTAAAGTGTGCATGACCCGGCACACGCGGGGAAGATGTTGTGTAAGTACCACCAATATTCCTGTCTTCTATAGAATATCTTGTAACCGATGAGGAGGAAGGACCGACTGTTTGCATGATTTCTCAGCCGGTGCCTTCCCTATGCTTCGTGTTGGTCTCGCCTCTACCGGCCATCTGAGTCCAGCGGCCGTGCCAGGTGTCCAGGGACTTAGTAAAGCTTCCGGTCCGTCCGCCCAGGGAGGATAGCACATGAAGGCTTACAAATGCATTTAGCAATCAAATGCATTAAAGAGCCGCCGTCACCGTCCGCGTGTCACGATCACATTCGATGCGTAACTTCCCTCCATGTAATGTACAGTGGATCACAGCATGATATAATGTGTTTAGCGACATAAGCCCCAGCCACTTACTTGCCAAGAATTGCCAAGGGATCACTGATTTTTTCAACTTGTCCTTTTAGCAGGAAGTATTTGAATCTGCTTTTGGAAGATCAAGGTGCGCTGCTTATATCCCTGGTCGACAGCCAGCGATACTTCTTGCGTGCTTCGACTGCGGCGCCAATGATCTCGTGCAATGGGAACACTTGACGTAAAACATACTGTGATCGGAAGCTAGGAACCATCTCAAGTCGGTTGATGTTTAAGTTACAACGGCAACCGCACATTCGATCCAGGCGAGAAAGGAGGTGCATTGATTGTGTAATGTCCCGAACAAGTACAATGCACAAGTAACTCAAACTTTCAAATATTTAAAATGCAAAATGCACACTGAAAAAGGGTTGGATGGCGGCGCGAGAGATATTCTTCTTAGGCTAGTTCGTTCCGTGCAACAGCTTTCGGGCTAGGGAGGGCAACTATAAGATAGCAATAACAATTGGTAAAACATAGCTCGTGAAAACAATTTCCATGCATTAAATCCATTCGCTGATACGCTGCCTGCCGGGAAGGGCTGCAGGGACTCCACCGCGATGGCTCGATCAAGCGTATGTCTATTTCTGCTAGGTTGCCTTCTGGTAGCTGCAACAGCAGCTGAGGTGCGTCTTATTTGATGTATTTTTACTGCAATGGAATCTCCTGTCATTAAATCCGGCAAGTATTGTTCAAAATTTGCACTAACAGAACTTTGGTTTCATGAGACTTTCCCAACTCATTCCAGCTACCTTCCTCCATTGGTATGACATCCAAGGCACACGCAGATGGAACTAATTCTGCCGCCATGGATGGGATCAAATGTAGACTTTTTAAAAGACACTAGGCCCCTTATTCCTCTGAGAAATTGCGAGTCCTCAAGGGGTTTCAGCACACTCCAATGCTAACCAAAGAAGGGAGAGCAAAGACACGTGGTTGACAGCAATTTACATGTTGCTGTCAGGCAGAAACATGTCTGTACAAGAATGAAGCAGGAACAAAGGCAGGTGGTTGATGCCCATGGCGCGGTCTGCAATAGAAAGGACAGATGGTTGACATCAGTCAGAGGTTTCCATCCATCTCC
>KV908402.1:501131-513631 GCA_002005505.1 Botryococcus braunii
AGTTGTGGCTGACGCGATGAGGAACACGTGGCGGTACCCAAGGATCACGACCAAACAAGACCGCTGTGGAATGCAAAGCCATTTTGAGCCTTGTATACCTATTCCTACAAGGGCAGGACTTTTGGGAGTTGCTGCAAGCTCTGGAGAATTGTTGAATTACAAGCTCAGCGCATTACGGTTGGTGCGGAGTCCGTTCAGGGATCAACAGATACGGGATAAGTTAGCTTGCGGCGCTGATATGAGAATTTACACACTGATTTATCCAGAAGGAAAGGGCAGTTTAGTTGCTCTGTGTGGAGGCCGGCTTAGTGCTCTGAATAAGACTTTTTTAAGGGGCGTCGTGATCTCGGCCCCCAAGAGACCTTCAGTTCTTCGTGCACAAGATTCAGAAAGAGAAGTAGTTCATGAGAAATCAAATTTGGATGAATTTGATTTCTATCCTCGGTTATCACGGCGATTTTATCTCTGTATGCTCGCCGTTGCCTTGTGTACGGACCGTCTCGCTAGCAGTGCCGTTGCAGAGCAGGCGCGATCTTCTTCGTGATGTTAACGAATCGATGCTCAGTCCTGAGTTTTCTGTAATCATCGTTCTTTCCAAGGCGAAGAGACCCACATGACAACTGCTCGCAGGGGTTGACCAGATACATAAGGAAACGAAAGCTGGATCCCCTGGACACATATGTCCCTACTGTTTTGCGAGCAAAGATGCAATTGATTGAAGCTGGCACGATCATGGGTATGACTGCAACCCTCTATGTGTGGTTCCATATCATTTCGCACGTACTATGTAGTCTGGTTAAGTTCTTGTGCATATAGCCGGAGGCCCATGTTCTGGCTTGGTGGATTCCTCCATCCCAGTTCTTCTTCTCTTGTCCTTGCCTCCCTCCCTCACGTTATGCTTGTCCCCTCACCCCCATCTCAACCGTTCATGAACCCCCTTCCCGGGGGGTTAACACAACTTCATGCCATCATTCTATGCACCCCAGAGCAAGGAAGCTGGGCAAGGTCAGATGCTTTCTCTGTAAGGTGGCAATGCTTGGCTACGCGTTTGCGGGCCAGGCATTCGCATGCACTGCCCAAATGCGACCTTGCTGAGGGCATTTAGTTGCTATTCTTGAGGATGTCCGTCATGCCTGTTCCCAGGAGATGTGATGTTGGGAAGATCTGTAATTGAGTCCTTTGCGCAATAATTACGGCGGATAGGAGTTGGATATGTTGACAGGCTAGCACTGCTATGGTGTTGCACAAGAGCCTGGCAGTACTTTGCTGCAAGGAAATGGTCAAATGTGCGTTGAAACAGCCATGCGATGGCAGATGCCTGTGCACAGATATGGAAGAAGTGGGTAGCTGTTTCTAGACGCTGTTTTTTCTGAACTCCAGTGCAGGCAGGGTGCCGAAAGTCAGCGAGAAAAGGCAAAACTGGAGGGATACATGTTATGCAGGCAAGCAAATGCGGTAGTTGGCATGCACACACACACACACACACACACACACACACACACACACACACACACACACACACACACACACACACACAGAGGAAGGGAATGTCCACCAACCGACAAGGGGCATGGAGTTTGAAGGTTTTGGGGGGCGTGCTGACCATATGCTGAAGCTCTAAATTCTGGACACTCGGGCGTGCAGAGTCAGATCCAACGAAAGCTCGCCTGCTGCTGCGGCAGGGCGCCTTCACCGGATTGAGAGACAGCATTAAGTGAGCTCCTTGTCCGATGACGATTAACGTTTTGTAGTAAAATTTTCCTGCTTCTTCATTATACTTCTCTCCTTCCTGTCTTCTCCTTCCCCTCCCCGTCCTTCGCACATCCTCTCTCCTCTACCCTCCTCCTCCTCCTCCTCCTCGTACTCCTCCAGGATATCCTCTTCAAATCTTCCACATCTCGTCCTTTCCCCCCTGATTTGTGTCTTTTTACAGATATACAACTGCCACATGAACCATTTTCAAAGTACTAACTTTTTGCATGAACATATTATCGGGGTACCCCCGGTACCATCTTCAAAGTACTGCCTGTATCAGTTAAAGTCCCAACCAAGCAGAGCTCTAGCATTTTCTCCTTAAAGGCTCCCACACCTGATGAGCGGTTGCTACGCAAGGGTGGTGCATGCAAATGGTCTTCTCTTCATCCGTGCGGCACCTGATTCGTTGCTGTATGTTTTGGAACTTTCCATTTGTCTATTTCGCTCCTTCATTGTTTCTCGTCAGTCTTGTCTTCCTATTCCTCTCTACATTAGTCTCTTGACGGGATTTCCCTTCTGCACCTCTCCACATTAGTCTCTTGGCGATTTCCCATCTGCATCATGGTTCACTAGTGGCTCCAATGGGCTTACAGCAGTAGCGGGCCGCTGCAGGGCCATGGGAGAGTATGCGAGCCAATCAGGGCTTGAGAGTACTCTGGCAGCAAAGATGGTGTCAGATTTCTTCTCTGCTGTGGAAGGATTAGACTTTGCTTTGTTTGACGCCATACGGAACAATCAGCCTCTCCCAAGCACAGCTGCCTCATCCTTAGACAAGGCCATACTTGCTCTTGACAGGTCTGGGGTCCCTCTCCCCCCTCTGTTTACCCCCAACCCCGCCTCTCCGCCCCCCTCTCTATGCGTGAGTGCTTGTGTTTGTGCGTGTGCATGCGTGCTGTCTTTCTCTGTCTGTCTATCTCATCCCTCTCCAATATCTCTCCACTCTTCCCCCTCTTTCCCACTCCTCTCGTAGTTTGCTCCTGTCTCTTTGCACTGTGTTTGCTCTGGTTTCCCCGGCCCCCGTTCTCTTCTTCCGTCTCCCTAGCTGAGTGTTTCTGTTCCACAACATATTTCAGCTCTTTTTTAGTTCCTTTGCAGTCTTATTGGTGCGAGACTGAAAGATGTTGTCCCATGTCAGCAAGATTGCTCCCACTCACAAGCCTTCCAAAACCTACTCCACACACCCAGCAATTGCTTATCTGGCCTCATGGCTGAGTGTCTCCGTGAATGCAAAACCCACAACAATTCCATAACAGTAGCAATACTGTAATTCTTCCAAATTTGCCGCCCAGTGCATGCTGACATGTTTTGCCGACTTCTTGCTGATATTCAAACATCCCACAACACGATCATGCCCCACTCAGGTCCGCCTCAGGCCGTGCCTATGTGCTCTCCAATATTTGGCACAAAATTTGTAAGGGTTGCTGACGAGAGTGAAACGCTTGCGCTTGCTTTCTGAGGATGTCAGAGTTCTATTGCTAACAGAAGAATTGCCCGCCATCACTGTCAAACGTTTCAGCCTCGTATCACCCTGACTGGCTAGCCCACCTTTTGCTGTCAAGAATGTTTGTCTACTATCAGTGTTGAGGACCTGGGCTGGCTTTCGCTGTGGAACAAAATCCCCTACTGCAGTGGGGCATCTAACCTGTATTGCCCTCAAAGACGATGGCCAATGCTGAGATCACTTTTACCCAATACCGTCTTTGAAGACTTCAGCTGCCTGTCGATGTCAGACACTTGCCCCGCTCTGGCTGTAAAGATGCAGTCCACGTGTTGGGAGGCAGGCTGGTGGCGACCGTTCCAGGGCCGCTGCTGGAGAAGTCACGCCGGGTTGCAGAGTCCGCATACCACTCTGTCAACCAAGAGCAGCCTCTCTCCGCTTCAGGGGACGGGCAGGAGGGTGGTCCAGATGGCATCCTGCCTCCCTTCCGTGCCGATCTTCTCCCTCAGGTTCCTGTTCAGTAATGAATGGATGTAGCCAGGATCCTGCCGCCGCCCATTATTGCCTTATCGTGAAGCGGATTTTGCCTTGATGTGACAGGGATTTTTGCCTTGATGTGTTTGGGATTTTTGCCTCGATGTAACGGGGATTTAAGCGGGACGGAGATGAGGGTCCAGGGGGTTTGGACTGATGTAGGCTCCTCCTCTCTACCCTCTCTCCCAGGGAAAACACGCACGCGCACATAACAATTGGATCTCCATAGATACATGCAGGCGCTAATTGGTGGGCTCCGTGGGATATGCATACTTTCACTTATACACATGCTCTCGCATCGCTGTAAAGGTGCATATGAGGAAGGGGGGGGGGGGGGAAGAGAAAAGCACTCCCCTGGGAGAGGGGAATGTGTGTGTGTGTGTGTGTGTGTGTGTGTGTGTGTGTGTGTGTGTGTGTGTCTGTGAGATCGCACGACCGCGTGCGTGCGTGCGTGCGTGCGTGCGTGCGTGCGTGCGTGTGTGTGTGTGTGTGTGTGTGTGTGTGTGTGTGTGTGTGTGTGTGTGTGTGTGTGTGTGTGTGTGTGTGTGTGTGTGTGTGTGTGTGTGTGTGTGTGTTTTTTGGGGGGGGGAGGGTCACGCATGTATTCAACAACAGTTAAGCGCGTACGGTCTAGCGGTTATGCGCTCTGCCGGCAATTGCAGAGAGAACTTGAGTACTGAGTGTATGTGAGGGAGCAAACGAGATGCTTGAGCAGACAATCGGGAGAGAGTATAGGTTCAGGATGATAAGCAAGATACGAATATCTAATTGCTGAAGTTGTACAGTTAAAACTTCTTCACTTCCAATAAGTGGGGCTCAAAGGCAAAATACAATAATTGGGATGGAGACCTAGACATAAAATGGGGCTCAGTCCTGTGGTGAAAGATTTAAAGCACTGGCATGATAGATTAAAAATCCATTTCCTGATTTCACCTTGAACCGAACAGCCAGAAAGTTGATAGAAGGGGAAAAGCAGATCAAGCAGACCTGTACAAGTTTCAGCCTGCAGTTTTATGGGCAAATCCTTTGTGCAGCGAGGCTTGTGCACATTGGCTTACAGCTATAACTGAGCATCACGTTGTTATGTGTGGAGCCTGGTATCCCAGCAAGGGCAGTAAGCTAGGTCTTGAAACAGCTATGAGCGGTCTTTAAATGGCCACTAAGAGGTCTTGAAGCAGCCATTAAGACCTCTTGAAACAGCTGTTAAAAGTTCTTGAAACAGCTATTTAGAGGTGGAAAGTAGCTGTGGTCGAGATGCTCTCTTTAGATGTAAGGGTACGAAATTCCAGGAACCAAGACAGAAGTTGTCAGCGGTGAAGAACGTTGTCCTGACCAAAAGTTTGGGGTAGCTGACCGTCGATCTTCGAGAAATTGAAGGCAGGAAGGGCTATTGCACGAGCAATATATTTTTGAGGTTAGGGGTGCACAAAGATATGAAAGCTAGCGTCTCTTCATGTTGCTATTAAAGATGTGAAGTGGGTTTGTGTCTGGGAGCGCGCTCAGGCTCGCACGCATGTCCCCCCCGGGCCCCTTCCTACCCCCCCCCCCCCCAACACACACCATACAAACCCATATGCATGTAAGCACGCACCCACATGCACCCGGATGCACATGTACATGCGTGCCCACAAATACACATGCGCATGCATGCCCTCCCGCATGCGCATTGACGCCTGCAGAAGCATGCACATGGGTGCATGCCCGGCCCCTCCCTTGCACCCCCCTCCCTCAGCGCATGCATGCCCTTCCGCACCCATGGCGTTTCATTAAGTGGGCGGTGCGGGGGCGGTTTTGGGATAGGATGGGTCTTCTGATTGTCCGTCAAGTCAATGCACCGAAGTCTCATGGGGCCCAAGTGAGAGTCCGTACTCCCACAAAATTTCTGTGAGTCCAGCTTGTCCTGCTCTGGGATGGCCACCACCCATGGGGTGAGGTCGGGTTGGGGAAGTGCAACCACTGTGTTGCTGTTATTGATTGCATCCGATCAGACGGACTAATGCTGACACAAAGTTTTGGCGCCTCCAAACTAGAGTCCGCTTGGAGCTTTGAGAGGCGCACAGACTACTGAGCGGTGGGTCATGGAGTGGACACGGACAGGGACGAACAGGGCCACGTGTCTGCGTTACAAGCAAGGGAGCCTCGCCTGGGAAGGGGTGGATGGATTACAAAAACCTCTTAGGAATGAACAGTGGTGGGGAAGACGTGGGTTGAAAGAATGAGACTGGGAACTGCACTTGCTACCCGAACGTGTCCAGGAGGAGGATGGAAAACAATGTCTGGCATCATTCACCCCATGGTGTTGGTTCTGACGAACACCGCTAGATAGAAATGTTTCT
Organism: Botryococcus braunii; assembly: GCA_002005505.1. NCBI lineage: Eukaryota > Viridiplantae > Chlorophyta > Trebouxiophyceae > Botryococcus > Botryococcus braunii. Next base: position 507,195 of record KV908402.1, read on the forward strand.
TTTGAAGGACATGGAAGTTGTGCCAGAAAAGCTGAGGATAAGAAGAAGAGGAAGGGCATCTGGAGGAGGAGGAGGAGGAACGAGGGGAGCTCCCACGGAGGAGGATGGGTACGTGGGATGGGTACGCTGTTCAGGCAGATGCCTGTCCATTAGACGGGGTCTTAATATGATCCTCTGAGGACATGAATTACGAATCGCAACAGAGTCTGCATCTTGCAAGGGTTCCTGATTGGGTGACTAGTTTAACTGATGGAAGGTGACCGCAAAGTTGAAAGCAGCTGTCGGCAATTCTAACGAAGTCGCGGCCGTTTCAGGCTGTGCAATGTGCCCAACGGAGGGACCAACATGCATGCATGGGGGCAGACCACCGTGATTCCTCTTGTTCGTCTTCTGAAAGAGCAGCAAAGAGGTGTCGGTCAAAAATCATAAAATTTAACCGTTACTCTTTCCCTGATCACGGTCCTAGCCACTCCCCCTTCTTCACTTTTTCTTAGACTACTTCCCACCGATGCAATAGTGAATCCAGATCCAGTACTAAGAGCTGGATGCCCCTGGATCATTCATGTAGTGCCTTAGAAGCTGTCACCACAAACCGTGCCACACCCTCACCGTCTAGCAGTCACATGAAGCAGTCGGTAATCAATGGATGGAAAGTGTGATTGAACTGACACCGAATATGTTTTACATATGGTGAAATGAACTAAAAATAAAAGCCATCTCCCAACGCCTAGTTTCACACCCTCTCATTACGGGGGATCCCTTGACGTCTACCAGATGTCATGTGGGGCCACATGTTGAGCTGGGGTCGGGCACCCCGGTCTCTCGTGTCGCCGCGTCGCGGGTCTGAGGATCTGAGCCCAGCGAGAACGTTCTCTGGAAGCACTCAGCAAGTTTAAACTAGGACTTGAAATGGCAAACACCTGGCTACAGTCCAATGCGTTGGTGGTACAGCTGGAATGTTTTACCGCCCGGCTTGTTATGAGACGTGCGTAAAGTACAGATCGGCCCTGACGTCAGCGGGCACTCTACCTATGGGGAACTTTTAGTGTCTTTGATTCTTGGAACTAGTAGTATGACTACAAGTTTCTCGCTGTCAGGGAATCTCTCAAAGGGCAGGGGGGGCCCCACAGCGGGAGGTGCCGTCAGGAAGTTGACCATCAAGCCGTTGAAATGTGAGCGAAATGCACATTTGACCCTTGAAACCGTGATAGAGCTTTAATTAAACACTAGATGCCAAGAATGCACTGATAGCATATTTATATTTGCCTATTTCGCTCCAGGTTGTTAGCAAAAGCCACTTTGTTAGCATCCCCGCAGGGTATCCTGTGCTTACACTGTAGATTGAGACTCACATGACTGTAATCCCTCCTTTTGGATTCACAGCACTGCTCTCTGATAATCCTTTGTTACCGTGCACTGCTGAAACTAAGCACTACCATCTTGGCTGGGAACTGCTGGTTGTATTGAAGATGTTGTTTCGGCCTCCCCCAACACCAACAGAGAATCTGCTGTGTTCTGCATCGGAACTGGGAGTGTTGGCGTGAGCAAGCCTGGAAAAAGAACACCACGCACACACACACACACACACACACACACACACACACACACACACACACACACACACACACACACAACATGTACACGCACACCCACACTCAACCACCCACCCACGTGGAAGTTTGAGGGTTCCATGTGTAACAGAATGGTTTGGAGACGCTCTGAACTATGTCCATTAAAAACATCATTCGAAGTAAAGCAGACTGTTCCCCTGCACATGTTTTGACATACCAGGGGTTTTTGAGTGTAGTTTTCTTTCCAATCATCTCGGCAGGCAAGCAGAGGACAGGTGCTTAATTGAGAGGCAAAATGGTTAAGTCTGCACTCTTTGATTAAGGCGAACTGGTATGTGGGGATTACAGCCAAGCCAAAGCTTCCAGATGACTTCGAGGTTGCCACCTTGGCAAAGTTACTTGAGGCTGTCCATGCTGTACAGAAAAAGGAGCCAGTGTCATCCAGTTTGGAGGAACTATATCAGGTACTGTAGGGCGTCATTAACCCTACTTGGGTCCTTTCTCTTATTTCGCCCCCCCCCCGCGCGCTCTCTCTCTCTCTCTCTCTCTCTCTCTCTCTCTCTCTCTCTCTCTCTCTCTCTCTCTCTCTCTCTCTCTCTCTCTCTCTCTCTCTCTCTCCTCTCTCTCCCTCTCTCTCCCTCTCCCTCTCCCTCTCCCTCTCCCTCTCCCCTCCCTCTCCCTCTCCCTCTCCCTCTCCCTCTCCCTCTCCCTCTCCCCTCCCCTCCCCTCCCCCTCCCCCCCCCCTCCCCTCCCCCCCCCCCCCCTCCCCCTCCCCTCCCCTCTCTCTCTCTCTCTCTCTCTCTCTCTCTCTCTCTCTCTCTCTCTCTCTCTCTCCCCTCTCCTCCCCCTCTCTCACCCCCCCCCCCTTCTAACTGTAACTTCTCCTTGCCGCTCTCCCCGCCCCCCTCCCCCAATTCCTATGTGTTGGAGTTTACGTGAAAGTTTTTGGAAGAGCCTTTGTGCCAGTGTATGAACTGTTTAAGGAGGCCGGCTGTGTATTGGTCTACAGTATTGTTTGTCTCTATGTACAAAATGGTGTGGCGGGTATGTGTCTGTCCATGTCGCGACCTGGGTAACACACTTTTTTTGGCACCCCCTGTGCGGACGTGACAGTCAAAATTCCACTTCATTGCGGCATTATCCCTGCTCGCCGCACTGAATGCTGGCCGATACAGTGCTCATGGTTCATGTCATTGTCCATGACCATTTCTATGGCGCTGTGTGTAAGCTGTGGCTTTTATTGCCGGTCCGAGGGGTGGTGTGTCGATAGAAGGGGTTTGTTTGAAGGGGGGGGCGGTGGGGGAGAGAGGCATAACGGAGCGAAGCCTCACGGGGAAGCAAAGCTGTTGTGAAATGCCACAGCTGAGTCGATACAGCCTGTGGTGTGGCCCTTCAGTGGTAGGTTATGTGGGAAAATGTCATGGTTGAGGGGTTGCTCTATGTGCCCTCCTTTGTGTCACCCTATGGCTGATGTGGCAAGCTCTGTGGGGTTCCATCTGACAGTCCATGTAGATCCTATGTGGCGCCCATATGTCTGTTGCAGACCAATCAATAGCCAGGGTGGGCAGCATCGTCCAGCAAATCAGGGAGGCTCTTGGGAAATTTACGAGTAAGTTCTTCCAGGCTACGTTTGTGGCCACGATTGTGCCACTCATCCATTTTTAAAGAGAATAATTAATGCTAGCGACAGCAAGCCCACCATCACATCTTCTCGTGTAACCTAACGGGTTAATGAGGAGAAGAGAGGAGCAATTGGACATCATCTGTTGGTTACGAAAAGCTTTGAGAATCTTGCTGTTCTCTTGGGTCATGTGAAAAGCAGAAGGTGGAGGACATGTGCAAGAACAACATGGCAGCCAAGGTGTACAACAGTCTAGAAGTGGAGTGCGACCAGCATATCAAGGCCATCTTGTCGGACCTTTGCCGGGGAGCTGCCTCCACTCAGGAATTCCTCCAGCAGGTGCGCCGCCCCAATCCGCCTCTATAGATTCCTCCCACGCCCCCACTGAGGCTCCACACTTCCCCACAACACACCCCACCCTCACACACCCACAACCCCCCCCCCCCCCACACACACACACACACACACACACACACACACACAAATACGACCTCACACACACACACACACACATACATGCAGACACACACACAGACACACACACAGACAGACAGACAGAGAGAGGGGGGAGGGAGGGAGAGAGAGAGAGGGGGGGGAGAGAGAGAGGAGAGAGAGAGAGAGAGAGAGAGAGAGAGAGAGAGAGAGAGAGAGAGAGAGAGAGAAGAGAGAGAGAGAGAGAGAGAGAGAGAGAGAGAGAGAGAGAGAGAGAGAGAGAGAGGGGGGGGGGAGGGAGGGAGGGTGACAGACACAGACACACACACACACACACACACACACACACACACACACACACACACACACACACACACACAGACACACACACACACACACACACACACACACACACACACACAGACAGACAGACAGAAAGAGAGAGAGAGAAGGGGGGGGGGTGGAGGGAGCAAAGAGGAAAGTGCATATGTAGGAGTGTGTGTGTGTGTGTGTGTGTGTGTGTGGGGGGGGGGGTGGGGGGGTTGGGGAGGAGGGGGGAGACAGAAGTGCGTGCGCGCGCGCGTGTGTGTGTGAGAGAGAGTGAGTGTGTGTGTGTGTGTGTGTGTGTGTGTGTGTGTGTGTGTGTGTGTGTGTGAGAGAGAGAGAGAGAGAGAGAGAGAGAGAGAGAGAGAGAGAAGAGAGAGAGAGAGAGAGAGAGAGAGAGAGAGAGAGAGAGAGAGAGAGAGAGAGAGAGAGAGAGAGAGGGGGGGGGGGGAGAGAGGGGGGGGCAGGGAGACGGGAGGCGGGGAGGGATATAGATAGTTGTAAGAGGAAGGATTCAGCGTGTTCTGAGAAGAAAATTAAGCATGGCAGGGAGCGGAATGAACGGGGGAAAGCAAGGACGAAATCATTTATGCAATACCTCTGGGATGGAAGTGCAGGTGGACACCTTGTGGGAGGAGCACTGCGGTCAAATGCTGAAAATTCGGTCAATATTTCTGTACTTAGACCGCAGCTTTGTAATTTCCAATCCCACTGTCAGGGGCCTTTTTGACCTAGGGCTGCAGCTCTTTAAGACACATCTCCAGTCCTTAAAAGAGGTGCTCCTTCTACACAGTCTCTTACCCTCACATTCTTTGACCTGGTGATGTGCATGGGTGTGTGTGTGTGTGTGTGTGTGTGTGTGTGTGTGTGTGTGTGTGTGTGTGTGTGTGTGTGTGTGTGTGTGTGTGTGTGTGTGTGTGTGTGTGTGTGTGTGTGTGTGCGTGCGTGCGTGCGTGCCCGTGTGTGCATGGAGCTACCTGCATGTCGCAATTTCGTGTGTAGGCGTAGTTGCATTCCTTACGTCTTGTACCCATGGTGTCTAAGCAATTCAAGTTTGAGAGGACCCATGCAACAGGAGATGGAAAAGGAGTGGGCAGGTTGGGCTCCAGGTCAGACTTGCTATGGGCAAATTACATCAATGGTAGTTTCTGCATTGAAAGAGTTGCTGAAATGGCCGGCAGTGGCTGGAGGGGGAAAGGGGGGTGTGTTGGGGTAAGTTTAAAGTGGGAACGACCTGGGGCTGCGCAGCAAGAGAGCAAGGTGGTCGAGGGGTTGCTGGAGCTGATTGAGCTGGAGCGGAGAGGGGAGACGGTCCCGCGGTCCCTTTTGACCCACCTCGTTCACATGTTTACCTCCTTGGGGACCTTCCTGGATGTGTTCCAGAAGCCCTTCTTGACCCAGACCCGTGCTTTTTACAAAGCCGAGGGGATGAATCTCATCGAAACCCTCCAGCCCGCCGCCTATCTGGAGCACTGTGAGGTGACAACCCCTCCCCTCCCCAACGACACAACCACCGCTGACCACCAATTCTAGAAATCATGTGTGCGTGTGTTGTTCTCCCCCCCCCCCCCCCCAATCGCCATCGCCCTCCCCCTTCCCAGCTGTCCCACCTCCCCACCTGTGTGTGTGTGTGTGTGTGTGTGTGTGTGTGTGTGGTGTGTGTGTGTGTGTGTGTGTGTGTGTGTGTGTGTATGTGTGTGTGTGTGTGTGTGTGTGTGTCTGTGGTGTGTGTGTGTGGTGTGTGTGCGTGTGCGTGTGCGTGCGTGTGCGTGCGTGCGTGCGTGGGTGTGTGTGTTTGCGTGGGTGTGTGTGTGTGTGTGTGTGTGTGTGTGTGTGTGTATGTGTGTGTGTGTGTGTGTGTGTGTGTGTGTGTGTGTGTGGGCGCGCGCACACGCGCGTGTCTGTTTGTCTGTGTCTGTGTTTGTCTGCTTGTGGGTCACTTTTCATTGATGTGTCACCTCTCCTTCGCTGCTGCTTCTGTTTGCACTTGTTTCCATCTCGTTCATGAAGGCATCCGTTTCTGTGCTATTTCTTTGGACCCAGCATGCCGACAATCACTGCTGCTAATGGTGGCTGTCCTGTCTCGACGTGCAGAAGCGAATACAAGAGGAGTATGACAGGTGTAATGCATACTTGGAACCCTCCACCAGGAGGCCTCTGATCCGCGTGATGGAGGAAGAGCTCCTGGAAGCTCATCTGGTGGGGCTGCTAAATAAGGGATTCGATAATCTCATGGCAGAGGAGCGCGTGGCAGACCTGGCCCGACTGTACAACCTGGCGGGACGAATCCAGGCACAGGAGGCCGTAAAGCAAGCGTTGCGGAATTACGTGAAAAATACCGGATCCGCTCTTGTCATGGACGAGGAGAAGGTGCCAGGCCTTCCACAGGGGTTTGGATTGGGATCTGTGATGGAGCTCCTATAGCGTATGTGAGGATGCATGCATGCACTTCCTATAGGGTATGTGAGAATGCGTGCAGGGCGTGCATG
>KV908402.1:518631-525232 GCA_002005505.1 Botryococcus braunii
GTCACCGAAGCAGACGTCCATTAGTGGGCGAGTTCCAATCGTGGGCAGGAAACAAAAGACATTGCCCCGGCCCCCCTTCTGTCTTCTTGGTGGTACTTGAGGGAGGGAGGGCCTGTGGTACATGTAGAAGTACTACATTGAGAAGTACTACTTGGATGCAGGGAAAAGAGGTAGAGACAGGAGACAAGTTCATGTACAATAAGGACTTCACAGCGCAGCTGTTCCGGATAAAGATTAACAGCATCCAGCTCAGGGAGACGGTCGAGGAGAATCAGAAGACAAACCAGCAAGTCATGCAAGACCGGCAACACCAGGTGCATCGGCTTAGTGCTGCCCTCCTTCTTGCCTGTTCCTCAGTTTGCTTTGTTGGAGGATTCATAGGAAAGGGCAGCAGGCCGAATATATGTGGGGACAGACAGTCGTGTGGGCATGCACTAATGCACGCACACACACACACACACACACACACACACACACACACACACACACACACACACACACACACACACGCGCGCGCGCGCGCGCGCGCGCGCACCTACACATATACCCTTCCAATTGTATGCACATGTGCCCGCACAGGGGAATGCGTGCACCGAGAGGGGGAGGAAGAAAGAGGCAGGGAGGGAGACCAAGAAAGGGAGCCGCTGGATGGGAGGGAGAGAGAGTGACTAACCACACAGACACCTGCCCGAAGAGAGGGGGGAGGGAGGGGTGGAAGGGAGGGGGAAGAGAGAGGGGGGGAGGGAGGGGTGGAAGGGAGGGGGAAGAGAGAGGGAGGGGTGGAAGGAAGGGGGGAGGGGGGAAAGAGAGTCTCACACTCTCACACACACACACACACCCACCCACCCACACACACACACACACACACACACACACACACACACACACACACACACACACACACACACACACACACACACACACACACACGTGTATGCAAGCAGGTAGGCACACACGCTTATAAACATATGCATACATGTCCATAGCCGTATACGCTCACATCTCATGTGCATGTATCTTCTTCCCTTCTGGGCTTCCCTTCTCTCTCTCCCTTCCTCCTTCTCTCCCTTTCCCCACCTCGTCACCCTCAAGTTCTATGTCTTGTCATTACTGGGCATGTCCGCTGCACAGGTCGATGCAGCAGTTGTCCGCATCATGAAGGCGCGGAAGGTCCTGAGCCACAAATTACTCAAGGCTGAGCTCGTCAATCAACTGCGGTTCCCAATTAAGGATGCAGACATGAAGAGACGAGTAGAGTCCTTGATCGAGCGGGACTTCATTGCGAGATCTGAAGGGGACGCTCAGGTGGGTGCTATCGGAATCTGAGTACAGAAATCTCAGATAATTCTCCCTTTCATTCCACGGGAGAAGTTGTGATTGTACATGTAAAATACGACTCCGGCCATTTTCGTCTGGATTGGGACATCACTGCAGCTGACTTTTACGGTGATCCTTGATGTCTGCGTCGCACACAAGAACGCATCCCACCTGCAGTTTTGTACGGACTAAATGAGTGGCAATAGCTTGGCGTTGTAGTGACCATGCCCTTCCCAAACAGCAATTCAAGTTATCCGAGGCTCTCCGGGCCATGTGCTTTATACAATCATTCAACACTAAGCAGTGTGTTGTTTTTAAACGCTGCAATTGTAGATCGCTCGCTGGTTCTCTTAACACAATTGACGTACCAAATCGTTACAGTGCTCCCCAGAGCTCCTATGGTCCGCACGAATGGAACTAGTGGTCGGCACATGTCTACAACACTCAGCATTGGAAGGGGCTGCTGCAGGTGTACCAGTATTTGGCCTGACCTGACTTCTACTATGGAGAAGACCTTCCAGGATGATGTATTTCTTGAGCTACCTCATAAAGTTATCCACAAGCATTGTGGGCATGGAGCGCTGGAGAGATAGTGTGCGATAGGCGCGCGCATACGCATGTGCAAATACCAAACTCTGCTCACTTTTTGTCGAGTTTTGAAGGGGAGGTTTTAAAACATTTCTTGCCACCTGTATGCACATGCCTAGTGGCAATTCATATCAGGGGGAAACGAATTGTTGAGCTACCCAGGTTAGCCTGGCCTGTTCATTGCACGCATGTACCATATTTGCTGCTGTTGAAAATTGGTATGGACCGTTGGGAAAAGAATTTGCAGTGTGTGCGGAATCGAAGACAAAGGTTTTATTTCTATATAATCTTCAAGTGGTTAGGCAATCATAGCTCATCTGGTCCAGGTATTTTGTAGTCGGCTTGCAGTTCTGTGTTTCGCAGGAACTTATTGGTAGGTCACGGCTGTTGGTCCAGCCGGGAAGAAGTAATGTTTAGCCGCATTGTTTGGCAGAGTTTGGCTGATTAAGGTGCTTGAAGCATTGTCCCGAGTAATGTTCACAGAGTTCCATCTTTGCGTGTCCGGCCTTGGAATTTCTTGACTTTGTTGAGCGATTCTCCTCAGAGTGATGTGTGTTGTGATTTGAATGACGTAAGCTAAGTCCTGCAGCGGTTTGTAACAAATTTCAAAAAAGCCACCCGTTGTAGTCAATCACACCTCGCTGTATGTGTCTGTCGCAAGCGGTGTAACTGCTCTAGACAGTATTAGAATTCGAAGCAAATGGTCAAGGTGAATGCAATAACTCATGGTGGATGTTATCAAAATCAGCATGATTCCACACAAAGGACATCAGATGACTCTGACCACTGTTGCGGACAGGGTTATATCGGATCTGGACAGGTGTATATACACGCCCTCTGCTGATGCCAAACAATTGCGCTGTTATGCACTTGAGGGATCACTTCCTCACGACCTCTATGGAGAGGTCTCTCTTGAATGTCTCTGGTGCCCGGTTTTGGGGATATCTGTCCTGTCCTTAAAGTGTTAGCTGGCTTTCAGAGCGCACTGGCCTATTGTATATCATCACAGCTGACCTGCACGCCTGGCCTAGACATTTAAGGCTCAGATCTGATCCTACATGAAAGCACCAAAACTTTGCCCTGGGCTTTTCCTATGTATTTGCTCGCTCCCTAGCCAGAAATTCTGTACAGAAGAGATACCACACACTTGCCCTAATATGACTCCACAATAGTAATTCTTATGCCACCACAACCCTCTGTATTGGGACAAACTATGAATAAAGCCGTCACGCAGTAATGTACAGTAGCCTTGTATGTGCACACGTGGCGGCATAATGGCGGCCTTTGATCATGACATGTTATACACTATGGCATTTTCAAGGAAGACGTTGTCGTGTTGATGCTCTTCTTCTGTGTGTTATAACAATGCGGCATTCAACTTTTGACGCACAAGTGCTGAAGCTAAGGAACGGGCCCACCCGAAGAACATCAGATAGATTTCATTGACATGATATCAATTGATATCATGTCATTGCAATGACATCATCGCAAGCGAGCTTTCTTGTAACGACTGTGTTGGATGCTGCTTTACATGCCATTGTATTTTCAACTATTTTGATTGATACCAGCGGCCTTCACCCCCTTACTTTCTGCTGACAGTTAATCGATCAATTGACTCACTCATGAACCTCCCTTGCAAGCGGACTTGTCATAGTTGAATATGTTGAATCTTTCCACAGTTGAACCTTAAGGGTTGTCTAATCGGGTCTGCCTGCCTCCCCCGGACATGACAGCCCTCGTGATGACCTTCATCAGGCTCCTTGGATGTCCTCCCTCAACATGTAGTTTAAGAGGAAATACAACAATTGTGGCTGCCAGCTCAGCTCCGCGTGTTACTCTTCTTCACATCTGCAGTGTTTCTGACCGGAAGTGTTTTGAGGACCTGGCCACGTATTGAACCTCAATGCGAGTCTAAGAACTTATAAGTTGTAATTACAATAATATTTGTTGCAAAAGTCAACCAGCTTGAGCAGTGCATAGTCATGTGACCGATTAATCAATATTGCAGCTGCTACGATTCCATCTAGTGCATCCCAGCAGCTGCTGTTGCCGATTAATAGCTCTTGAAAGATACCAAAAAGGACACACGAAGCTCTAACCCTCTGTAGTCTCATTTGCCATTTACAATAAGCAGCTGTTTAATCTGCTATTTGCAGTCTGCCAACATTTTATCTTCTAGTGACAGTGCGTTCTCAAAGGATGCAACTCTATCCCCTTGAAAAACCTGAGGATTCCAGCTCGAAAGTAAATTCGTTATGCAAGTTTTCTTGCATGTGAGCATCGTTCGATCTCTGAGATGGTGCGAAGAAATGTACACTGTTTTAAGCAAGTTGCACATCAAGAGTTCATAGGAGTGTCTTTTGCACTGAATAATTGTCATGATATGCAAAAGCCAACTTGCCAACTCAGCAGTTTCAATTTTGTCATCCTCACGTTTGAAGGTAATTTCACAGCGAAGAAGTANGAGACACCCTGTCCGAAAGGATCTTTCGAAGTGCGATGAGCCCAGGACATTGCATGTGTTAGTGGTCTCCAAGCTTGTTTATGACGTAGCAAACAAGGGCCTGCTGTACTGGTTCTAACTAGTTCTGAGGAGTAAGGAGCAATATTGAAACTTACCTCGAACGTCCACACGCGGATCAAGAGAGCTTATCTCTACAAAATGCTTTACTAGTCCATCTGGTGTTACGATCGGCAATACACTCCAGGTAGTGCCTGTTGGCTGATCAACATCATGGATAGCCACGTTCTCTAGTAAACGTTTGGCGAGTTCAAGGGAAGTCTTAGTTGGAACCACAGGTTCACCTCGTCCATTTTGCATATACTTCAAACTGTAGAGGACACTCCCTGTCAGTGGGTTGGCCGAATCAACGCCCAAGATTTACACGGAATAAAAGAGCTACAATTACTTACCAAATCTCAGGTCTACAATGTTGTCCGATGTCAGTGTTTTCGCTGAAGTATTGTTCCCTTCTTTCAACAACTTGGGCTTGAGGGGACTCAGGGGTAGGGGAGCTTAAAGTGTTCAGCTCCTCTTCCCCACTCCTTTTCAGCTTCTTCCCGAACATTTAGGTTGTTGAATACGTCGTGTAAAGTAGTCTTCAGGGTGCAGTCATCAATGGGATGGGATCTTTTCTGTGTCGATGGAACGGCTTAAAACGACTTTGATGGAAAGAGTTCCGTGCGTGATTCACTGACTTCTGCAGATTGTTAGTAAAAATTGTTACTTTGCTCCTCAAGTATCGGTGCATATGTATGTAAAGGTCTGCGAAGGTTTCCAGTGGCGCCTTGGGGCACACCGACTTCGTACGATTAGGTAGTGTCGAGAAACAGTACAGTGCCAAAAATAGGACGCCGGTTGCGTCACTTTCAATACGCGTTTTCAATCATTAGTAATCTTACTTGCGGCTTGAATGTTTGGCATGACTATACTTCTTAAAAGCGTCGAATGTAGCAGGAGATAAGAAGTTATCCTGATTTGCAGGTCCATCTGTTGTTTATGAGGTCATTGTCTCTTATCTGCCGCTTTGGCCGGATCTTGATCATGACGGGTCGCACTTCCTTCAGAGAGTATCCGTGAGGCCTTAAATTTCTTGATGTGGTATTTTTCAACTAAACATTAGCACGGCTGCCGCTGTATAGACACTCTCTGTACATTGGTTGCTATTTCCTCGACGTTTTCATGATTGATCGCCATGCCCAACGCTACACCAGATCAGGCAATCATAAAAGTAACCAATGCAAGAGGTCTGGTGGCAGTATTGCAAACTATGAAATCCACCAATAAGCTGCAGGTGCGTTTCTGGAGATCTTTAGGTTCAGACCGTGGCAGCAGGTATCGGTCAACGTGATTCGTCGGAAATACTATTCGCTGATATTTCTTGTTAATTTGCAGCAATGTATAATGTCTATAGAGTCAGAAGGGGTGAGGATCAGATGGGAGGACGACTCCAAGAATCTTCAGTCATCCGTCTTCCTTCGTCCAGAAGTAGGTGAAGCCCGCTGTGCACCTTAGTTAAGGACATTGAACGGCGTGAAGTCCAAGTAATCCGTTGGATGTTTAGATCCTTGAAAGGTACAAGCCTTTATCACAGTGTGCTGTTTTTTCCATCCTTTTTGCCCCTTCATCCTTTCAGGATTACACCAAAGCATAAGGCATTGCTGTTTGACTTTCTTAATGAGCCCTAACCTGGGTGCTTAGTTGCCATCGTGGAACAGCTCGAACCCCCACCTCGTCCCTATCAAGCCGCTAAGAAGTATCCTCGAGCAGATGCGGCCCGTTTAAGTCTTTAAAAGCTCTGTATTAGACGACAGGATGGCCCCCCCTTTTCATGTAGTCATCCTTACAGGACCCCCAAGTAAACACACTCTTTTTGTTGCCCCTTTCAGAGGCTGAGGACTGGACTGAATCAAATTGAGCGGGTGTGTGTCTTGCAGTTGTTTGCGGAGTACAGAGTGCCATGGCAGAGCCGCTCCCTGGGGGTGCATCTAGGACATCTCATTGATGTACTGCTAGTGTGTACTGGCGGTACTGCAGGAGGGGAGGCGGTTATGCGCTTTCCCGGTCCCTCATCACAGCTCCTGCTGGAGTGAGTAGGCCCATGCTCTAAACCTATTTCCCACGGCAGGATGAAAATGGGCATAGCAATACAGTTCCTGCGCCACCCCTCTCGTTGTCCCTAATTCCCTCCATCCT
>KV908402.1:529608-539608 GCA_002005505.1 Botryococcus braunii
GGCACCAGTCAAGCCCTTCTCTTTCCTACCATGCAGACTTCAAAGAAGAGTTCACTAAAGCTAAAAAGGGCCTTGAGAAGCTTAGTTCGCGTTCTGGCTCATACCCTAGACAATAATGGGCGGAACGGACATAGTGTCTGTCTCTTCCTATGTCCTTACTTTACGGACATCATGTCAATGCTATCAGTCATTCAGTTCCTTAGAACATCTTTAAGATTCACTGCCTGCACTCCCGTTTTGTTCGCTCCAAATGCACCATGCATGGTCCCTGTGTTGCTATGTGGTCTCAAATTATCTGCTCATATTATTTGAGCTGTCCGGGTGCCATGATCGTTTAGCTTGCACTGCAAGACATGCCGTAGAGGAGGGTAGCCCCGTTGCAAAACAGATTTTGTCCTGTATAGCTCCTTTAGGGCACCCAAAACCAACGTGTGATAGCGCAAGTGGAGTAAAAATTCCTGGCCTGTTCCTCATAGTGATGAAGTTCCGTGTACGTGGCATGCTGTTTGCGGGTTTGCCCATCAGGCTGGGCAGCGCCAATTCCTGGCCTAAACTACTGTACCTTTCCTCCAATCTAAACCTCACTATGTCCTTCAAAAATTTTCTCATGCAATCATTTGTCAAACTGCGGCTGCCCCTACCCAAATACCATTGGTTCCTCTCCAATCTCTCTTCTGATCGTGCAAATCATAGATGCACTGTAAATCCCCTCATACAGTTCATCCAACCTTAGATGCCAACACAAGCCTCATGAGGGCATCACGACGCTAGGATTTTGACTGCAACATGTCCAGGTTGTCAAACCTCAACACATCCCAATTTCTCTCTGTCAGTCCGTGTAACATCTAAGAGCTACCCCATCTCGCTCTCTTCCCCCAGGGGTAGTAGCCTCCATCATACCGTCATGTTGCTTCAACCTGCGATACATCCAGTGGTCTGACTGTAAAAATTCAGTCAATTAGCTAATGATGAAGCCATAAAGGCGCTAGCACTCCACGCAGCCCATCCTTCCAGATCTATGGCAGCTTCTTATGGCCCTGCAGGAATCACTGGTCATAGTCTGCGAGCACCTGAGCTGGAGGGTTTGTCTGCCGCCGTTTCAGCTGTCGTGCCAGGTGTGCAACGTGGCCCATAGTGATGCCCTTTTTCTCCGACCAACAGGTGGCACCCTCCTCCACGTGCACCTCGCTGAAGTCCACAAATTGCAGATGCGGCAGCCCAAGAAGACCCCGAAGTCTCCCTGTAATCTGCCAGAGTCATGACAAAACGAATGTTATTCAAAGAGAAGGTTATTTCCAATGTCCCCATCCCCAAGAGCATGAACCCATTGGCTCACACTGATAGCCCTTCTTGTCAGATCTAGATGCCCCTGCTCTTGTTAAAAACTGCCGAGAGTATGAACGCCAAGTGCGCCCTTATCAAACAGCGTCAGTCGCCCCTCATCAACAGCGCATTGGAAGAATCCCCCCTTCGTTCATTGAATCGAAACATAATCGTTCAGGCGCTTTCACAGAGCTTCAAAAACAGCATAAGAGTTTCCCACTTGCTCCCCTCTTCCACCAACACGCCCATGGTTTTGAAAGCAAACCTTACTGGCAACATACAAATGACCCCCGAAACCAACTTCCAATTGGTCTCCAGCCCCTTCCTTGGCCCCCTCCGACCCCCCGCCCCACCGTTCCCCATGCTCGCAGCACGGACCTTGCCAGGGCTTGGTATGGTGGAAACAGTGCTGGCACCTACAACGCTGCCTGTCAAAACCCCTCATGCTGTGAAAAGTGCATGAGCATGACCACGTAAAAATGCCCTTCCTGGGAAAGCCCACCGGGAATCCTGGAAGCCATGCATGGTGGCCGGAATTAAGTCCCTACTTCAAGATGGAGATTGTTGATTGTGGCAAGAAGGAAATGCATGGAAAGGGCAGCGGGCACCTGAAGGTGGCGATTGGCAGATAAGTCCAGGAAGCGTAAGGAAGTGAGAGCAGAGATCCCCGAAGGAACCTGAGCCAGTTGATTTCCACTCAACTGCAAAGCTTCAAGGCGGGTGAGCCCCCAGATGAAGGGTAGTGGCCGCCCCGCCGGGCTAGCATCTGTCTCTTCTCGGAATGACAAGCCCTCCCTCAAATCCATTCCCTGGTACCCACCATCTGAGGCCCTCAGTGACAGTAGCGCGACAGATCTAACAGTTCCCAAAGGATATGGAAAAAGAAAGGAATGGGAGCTTGCATGTGGGCCACAGGGCAGATACTTCCATCTGCCATGCCTTTCATGTCATTCGCCCCATACAAGTTATGTAACTATCGGCCAGCTGTGCTAATCATCGCATCACCTCCCTCTCTCCCCCCCCGCCGCTCTCCCCACCCCCCCCTCTCCCCCCCTTCCCGGGGCGCACATACGCACACACACACACACACACACACACACACACACACACACACACGCGCGCGCGCGCGCGCGCGCACACACACCAATGCACAAACAGGTGACTGGCAGGCAGGAACCCAGACGAGGGGGAATGAGAGGGGAGAGACACACATGCAATGCGAGCTGCGTGAGCCCAGTGAATGCTCCAATCTCGGAGACATCAAGCATGCGACAGCGGCTTAAGTCCAAGTGGCAAATGGGGAGGGAAGGAAGCCATCTTGGTAGTTGCCCCAAGAGCACATGTCCTCTCAAATGGAGGTGGGTCAGGCGTGTGAGCTGGGACCAGGAATCTGGTATTGCTTCTAATCCCACTGCCCAGGTGGCGGTGGTCCCCAGCTCCGCAGTCAAGACCAGCTCCTCCAACTGCAGAAATTTCCCCCTTTCACTCCGTCCTGACAGTGTTGAGTGGCAATAGGCAGCGGCAAGGCTCACATGCATCCCCCCCTTCCGGCCTCTGCACCATCTCCATTCGTAGGCTGTCGCCCTCCCTTACATGCCTATATGCATGCGCACTTTCTGTATCACTCCCTCCGCTCTCGCCCCCCTCCCCGCCCCATCCCCGACCATCCCGCCCATGGGTAAGTATACTTGCGCGTGCGTGCATGGATGGGTGGGTGTGGACGCGAGCCAGAGAGAGAGAGAGAGAGAGAGAGAGAGAGAGAGAGAGAGAGAGAGAGAGAGAGAGAGAGAGAGAGAGCGAGAGAGAGAGAGAGAGAGAGAGAGAGAGATAGATAGAGGGGGGGGGGGAGAGAGAGAGAGAGAGAGGGAGAGAGAGAGAGAGAGAGAGAGAGAGAGAGAGAGAGAGAGAGAGAGAGAGAGAGAGAGAGAGAGAGAGAGAGAGAGCATGTGTGTCTGTGTGTGTGCGTGTTGGGGGGGAGGAGGAGCTGAGCGTGCACGCAAGCACGTGCCCGGCATGTCTCTTACATTTTTCTTGGGGGGGGGGGGGGGGAGGCAATGTAGGGGATAACACACCTGGCTCAAGCGGCCAACATTGGACATGGCTTCCGCCTTAATAAGGCCATGCACATCCTCAATGTGCAAGACGCGCAGCCAGGGCAGGCAAGCCACGAGACCGATGGATTGGGCATCACAGCTAAAAAAGTCATTGCATCCATGCAGCCTGAGCTCTTGCAGGTTGTTGTACAGCATTCCCACCATCACACCTAGGTGACTCAATGAGAAGTCATGCTTGTGATGCAATGTCACATAGTCATCCTCAGCTGTAACCCCATGCCCCAGTCTTGTTTAACACAGGCAGAAATAATAGGCATTCCATTTCTCGCGCAGACAGTTTCCATGCACATTCCACTCTGAATCCAGTCAACCTTGACTTTAGGTCAGAAACACGCTTCAATGCTGTCCCTGCAATGACATGGCAACGATACTTAAGAAGCAAGGAACGGGCATGCATGTGAACATCTGAAGGCAGGGGAGGTTCACAGATCAGAACAAGCAGCGAAAGGCCTCAGCCTTGTATTGTATGAGGTAGCATACCCATGTAGCATCCCTCGCTGTTATGGAGAACTAGCCGTCGGATGGCATGTTTCCGCTTTTCCACGAATCCTAATATCCGCTTGGCACTGAGGCGGGTCTGGGAAAAGCACTGCCGGAAGTCCTCGTCTGATGGTCGCCGGTCTGACCACTCAATTGGTGTGTGGACGGCTGTGATTATCTCGTGGCCATAATCGATGATGAGTTCCTCCCAGAGGTCTGATGTCCAATCAGTCTGGTCCAGCAACTCCTTCCATTCTCGACAAACCTGGGTCATGCACCCCATGTAGACACATCAAAAGCTACTGGGCAAAGAATTTGCAACTGGGCCCCTAGCTCCTTCAGGGCTAGTAAAATTCATAATGCGAGGCCCATGGTCAAAACCTCTTTTTTGCAACAGAAGATCTCCGGCTGCAAACCTGCCCTGTGAAACCAATGTCGATCATATATGCTCCTCCAATAGTAAATACGTCATCGCTTTACAACGTAGTTCTCAGACACTGAGGAGTTAATACGTCAGTTGCACCTTCCAAGCTGTATTTTGTCCTTAACAAACACCAGGATCGTGATCTATCGCTGAAACAGATAACTTAAGCTTCCACAGTGAGAACTGTCAACCCCCCCCCCCCCCCCCCCGGGGGCATATAATTTCTCAAACTCCCACACCTGGATCGGCCGTACTGGCTACCTCAGCATATACTTCCAGCAACCAAGTAAGCCCAGCAGCTGCACTTCTCTGACAGACGAACAACAAAGCGCCATTCTGTCCATAGTATTTTCCGATTGCCCACCGAGATCGCGCTCAAAATAAGCCATAAAGATGCCCATAAATCAAGAGCAGCACCTACATTTCTGGTCTTGTTCTCCAACAGCTTACCCACACCAGAGCACAACAATTGAAAGTGAAAACAAACAATATCTTCTCGGTGCAACGAGGACAAGCTGTTTTCTGCATGAATCACCCACATCTGAACACAGATACTAGGTGAAGCAGTAGTGACTGCAAGAGGTACAATCTTGAAGTGTCTACTTTAAGTACAATGCTGTGAAACCCGTGTCTTGGTATGACATTAGTAACACACAGGACAACGTGATTGAAGATGTTTCCAATAGTTTAACACCATGGAACAGTGAGCCCCAGCAGAGCGACGTCTATAGGTCACACTGCTTTGGTTCATCACCACCAAGTTGACGAAAAAGATGTAAATCATGTTCCAAATTTGTTCATTATATACCTCGGCTCATACCCCAGGCTTCCATTTCAAGGAAGCTACCCTCACAAATGAGGTGCCGTGCCAGCCATAATCCACATCCCAAATGATTGCACATGGTAGCTGGCCCCTTCCCTCTCAACATCTATCCAAGATTTACTGAAAGACTACACTCACCTGTTAGAACTAGCAATTGCATTTTGTCTGCAACTTGTACAGGAGGGATACCTGGGCCAAGAATGGATAGGCACGGAGCCCAGTGTGTGTCACAGGGGAAGTATCCCCTTTTCTGAAGGGCAAGATCCTTAAAAAAGACTCTTTCTCGTCTTCTGAAGTGCAGCAAGATCCTATCTTTCCAAGCTTGGAGAAAATCTGCAGTAGAAGTTACAACCCAACACTCAATTTCGATTGTTTCCTGATGATATGGTTTTTATCATAAATTTTCTAAGATTAACGAGGTTTCGTTCGTAAAGTGGTTTGAGAGCTCTTGACCACAAGTTGACCAAGTCGGTTCTTTGTGGCTAGCCCATGGGGAACAACAACGCCAACTCAATTTGCGATGTGACTTCAACCTTGTCAAAGAGGTTATTCATGGTTTACTCGAAAAGAACAGGCATTAGTTTGGAGATTATAGACGGTGAAACGCTGTTCGTCAGATATACGGCCCCGAACCCTGCCAACACCAACACCAACAATTCGATTGTGGGCTAATTTCCAACCTTCAACTTTATTTCACGTGGAAGGTCATAGATCCCACAAAGTTTGTGTCGTTTTGCAAGATGGCCCATCCGGCAACGTACATGTGCGTCTGCGAGGTGTAGACCCGGATACAGGAGCCTTATGGGAGTAAAGGACCTGACTTGTGGATCTAAAACAAATATTTGACAAAACGAAAGAACAACAGCCACCCTAATCTCTACCACTTTTAGGATGCCTCACATCTCTCCGGTATGATGGCCAAGCAAGCTGTGACTTGTGACTGGGAATCAACGCACGTGGCTAGTGCGCCTGTACAGTGCTTGTACTTCCGCTGTGCCGTGATCGCCGATGATCATCTGACGTACAACCACCTGCGTGCCGAGCTGAATGGAAGCCAAATCCTGGATCCAGCAAGCGTACGATGAATTTTTCCATAAGAACTTGGTACATACGTAAGTAGATGCCAAAGCATTTTCTCTAAGGCGCATTGGCCATTGTCGAAGGTCGTGAGTCGGTCGCGCTTACTGTCGAGGCCAACGGGGCGGGAAAGCCAGCGCTAGTCGCAGGCGGGTTACACTTAAGCACAGGCCTTAAACTGTTTTTCATAAATTTATGGAGGGCCAATGGATGGATCACACCTGTCAGGGTGGTAAGGAAGTAGCGTCGGATGATACAGTTGGTACGTCACGAGGACCTCTCTCATTTTCTGAACATACTCACGTTAGAGACCGCTGCCGAAGATTTGACCTTGTTTTGGCAGTTTGAGAAGGATCTTCAGTTCTTGATTATAGTTTTAAAGCATAGTTGTAGGACTTTTTTTTTTCTCCTTCTAAATTATGGCAGTGGCCTCGTGGAAAACGAGTGGGAGTTAGTAAGTCTCTTGAACACAAAGCAAATTTCGTCTTCTTCCTGGCAGAATTTATGTCTTGCACGTGCCACTTACTCGTCTTTACCAAACCTGATTAAAGTTCTGGCATCGGTTGCAGCAGACCTTATCCGATCTGTACCTTGAGAATAAAATCTGGACACACTTGAGTTGCTGCCTCCAGGCTCCGGCATGAGAGGGGAAAAGCCTCCTGCAGCATATACTAGGACAAAAGATAAAGTTTGCCTTCACGAGCTTGAGCAAAGCACGCGTGAGAACAGCTGGAAACATACATGGGAGACAAGAGGCATCCTACAGCAAAGAAATCTCGCTGAGAAGCCAGGTGCTTTGGCCTTAGAACCATATCTTGTGCTTGTAGAGAGCAACTTGTTCAGACAAAACCCCGTCGTTTGCATCGAGGACGCCTCGCAACTCTTGCAGGTTGTAACTTCATCTGTGCAACAGCCGTCCCGTTTCTTTTGCCACCAATTGAAGTCAATGATGCAAGAAATTGATAAGCAGCTGGAGAGTCCCTGGTGGTCATGACAAAGCTGGAAACTGTGTGCTTTTACCTTCTTCAAATGAGCACAGGAAGTGCCTCAACTCCCTTACAGGCTGCTGTGTACTGTATGCAGGGACCAACAGAAAAGAAGATAGCTGTTTGCAAGGATGCGAGCAGGGCCGTTTGCCACCAGCAGATGGTGCTCTGTTGGATGGAGGAGGGCGCAGCTTGTCACACCCACTAAAGAAGTCGCGCCAGATGTCGCAGTCAGAGAATATAACTCTTGATCCAGAAAATGTGGCCAGCTCAGATACAAGCACAGCGCTTCACCATACACTCCAAAACAGTGCTGATGCTAGACTCGGAAGCTCTGGGGCAGTCTTTGAACAGGGGAGTATATTTTTGACGGAGCGCACACCTGCAACCAGCTTGGAGAACAAGGCAGCGCTTTCAAAGACACGGCCTGAAGACACAAGTATATCTGAGCGCCATCAAATAGACAGGAACAGAGGCGCGCAGAAGTTGCCAATGCAACCCCTCAGTACAGCATCGAGTAAGCCATGGTGCCATTTGAGTGTACCAGATGTCCGTGCTATGGCCACACCTCGAGAGGATGCAACAACTGAGCGCAGTATTGGGAGTGATGGCATGTTCAATTCTCAAGCCAGCAGCCCTCGCAGCACCATTGCACATCCAAATGTCAGCATTGGGGATGGTCAAAGGCTGGGTGTGTCCCTGCAGAGATGCACGCCACCATAAACCTCTCCTACAGACAGATGTGCACCATGCGTTCACTTGTTTTCTGTCTCTCTCTCTCTCTCTATCTCTCTCTCTCTCTCTCTCTCTCTCTCTCTCTCTCTCTCTCTCTCTCTCTCTCTCTCTCTCTCTCTCTCTCTCTCTCTCTCTCTCTCTCTCTCTCTCTCTCTCTCTCTCTCTCTCTCTCTCTCTCTCCCTGTCTTCCCCCCGTCCACCTCCTTCCCTCCAACCCCCGTTTCTCACACACCCTCACACACACTGAGACCCAACCCATCCACTCACCCACCCGCAGAGAAACCTCGCGCGCGAGCACACACACATACACTCACACACACTCTCACACACACACACACACACACACACACACACACACACACACACACACACACACACACACACACACACACACAGACAGACACAGATACAGACGCACATACACACACCACACCCTCACCCTCACCGTTACTGTCCCATCAGCATGGACATGTGCTAAAAAGTTAGCAAGACTGTGGGTTGGACATGTTGAGGGCCAGAGGACTGGGAATGGTTCTAACACAAAAGTAGGCCATAGTTAGGTGGGTTCTTCTCCACAACAGAAGGGATGGATTTGGAACCTTTGACGAGGGAATTAGAAACAAAACACATATGGAGGTGCATTTGTGGAGAGACTCCTGATGGCCCAAGTTCAGGGTTTTGTGTTCGATGCTGTGCAACTCAAAAAGGCTTCATTTCTATAAACTTGTTGGCCAGATGTAGAATCCTCAATTCCTACCCGTTCAACCTTGTCAAACATGCCAGAAAGGCATTTATTGTGTACAAATGGAATATCTTATGAGTCACAAGTACTGAGGCGGCACGCCTTCCGGAAGTCCAGCTTTCTCCTCTGCAGGAATGTCAAGAGTGCCTTTGTTTCTGGGTTTGCTGAGGATTCTGGTAACCGAGGCAAGCCTTATGCAGAATGCAAGAACAAAATCCAGCGCTGCTGAGGTGCCTGCTTATGGGCAGGTTGGCGGGATTCAAAGCTGCAAAAATATGGCGCAAGCCCTGCAAGGAGTGTTTCATCTGTTCAGAGTTCTGTGGCGGTCCCGAGTACCCCTGGATCAGATGCTGAGTCTGGGGGCCCTCTAGATTCTCAGACCCCCAAAGGCCTACGATCACGCTATCAGGTTGGATGCCCCGGAAGATGGGAGGGTGTTTGGAGGAGAACGGAGGAACGATTTACGAATGAGGGCATTGAAATGGGACACTTATGTATGAATGTCCTTCGGTCCACGTTCTGTACACATAGGCCCGGACCCTTCCTGGGCGGGTCTGCGGCTCACATAGCAATAACGATGCTGTTCATTGCAGTAAATGAAGACAAACTGCCATTTTCCTTCCCCTTCCCCTTCCTTCAAGCGCCACTACACAATGCATGCAACCCCCCACCCCCCCCCCCCCAAAAAAAAAAGAAAAAGAAAAAGAAAAAGAAAAGAGTGAGTCTGCCCCCATGCAGCTGACATGACTATGAAGCCCCCTCAGGGCTGAAACAGGCCATGTTCTTCTCAAAGAAAATGAGAAGAGAAAAAGGAAATGTAAGAGAATGAGGGAATAACAGAAAAAGGGGCTAGGCTGTTGTCATAGCATTTGTCCACCATCATCAAACTCAGTATCTCTGCCGTCAGACTGGGTTTATCTGTGATGGACAGCGATTCAGGCACTTGGCAAAGGACGGGCAAACAGGTGTACCTCTCACAAATTTGCATGCACACACACACGCACACACACACACACACACACTCACACACACACACACACACACACACACACACGCACACACACGCACACACACACACACACACACACACACACAGCCACACATACACATATGCGCGCGGGCATGTGTGCACATGCACACGTGGGGGCTTCCCCGCTCTCGCACTTTTGCCCACCACTGCCCTGCAGACTTGATTTCACGGCAAGGGACCTCACTCTCTCACACAACTCTGATGGTCTCACTGACACTGCAGATGGCGGGACACAGGCATATAATGCATTAGTCTCAGCCTCAGAC
>KV908402.1:542108-547108 GCA_002005505.1 Botryococcus braunii
CTGATGCATAGGGCGCATCGGGGGGGGGGGGGGGGGTTTGTGCGAGGGGCTCGGACGAAGCAGCTACTCCCGCACGAGCAATTAGTGCAAGGGGGCATGAGGTTGCAAGGGAGGGGGTCCAAGGAAAGAAGGGACCCCAAAAGGAGGTGGGGAGGTTCTGATGTAGGCCTTGGTGGGACCCATTCCTCGTCCCGCCTCAAGTCTGTTGGCACATGGGGCATCAAAGCCCTTTATGAAAAGCTTGGAGATGGCCACGGATGCTACAAAACATTGCTCGTTTGCTGCTCCATGTCACGAGCATGGAGCCTTTTGGCATCTTGTGCTTGCTGTTATCAAGCCTTTGGTTCTCAGATGTGGCCAGGAATGTCTGGATACTGTTGTGGGCATTTTCAGATGTCTGAATCTCGGAGCCCTTTGAAGAGAGATTCACAATTTTGCAGCTTCAAGAGGCAAGAGGGAATACCTGCTTTATTTTTGGGCGGCAGGGACATGCTCTGCTAGCATCAGCTTTATAGGGTAGGAACTGGTTCAGACGCGAAGGGGAAGGAGTGGTATGAGCTTGTCAGCTGCGAAATGGAGTGCTTCCACTTAGTGCGGCTTACGGTGGCATGTTTGCTCTTAGGAATGGCCGACAACAGGCTTTAGGTGCCACACGGGCACAGGCAGGGAGGTTCCACGGTAACTTTCTTATCTCCGCAAAGTGACTGTGCAGGCAGATGTAGCTTTAAGCAGTACAGTGTAAGGACATCCGATCTGTAATTTAAATCCCTGCTTTAACAGAAAATGGGATGACCCGCAGGAAATTCGTCACTTGACAAAAGCTGGACAGTTTTTTCTGGAGAACTCCCGAAGTTCGGAGCAGCTTGATCAAGCCTGCGTGGATGTGATGGAATGATTGCGGTGGTTGAGGGAAGAGGAATGGGAAAGTAGTGGAGATTTAACAGCAATCTCTTGCGAAGAGTGCCTACAACATCAGAGGAACGCTTTTCGGGGACACCAGGGACTCCAAAGTGTCCTACAAGGGAAGCGATTGTTGAGAGTTCCAGAGTTTAGGTCAATTTCCTATTTGCTTGAGCAAACGACCTCTGCTACCACCTAATTGGAGGGCTCCTTTGAGGGCTATAGTGCGGGGTTTTTATTTTTATCGTACTTGCTTCTGCTTCTAGAAGAGAACGCTCTGGCTTGAACCCGTCAGAAGCTAAGTTTTGGTGAGTTAGCCACCGGACCAGAAGTATGGGGCCTCAGTTTGTGACAAACATTGTACCTTCCTCTGAAAGAGGAGCACATTACCTGAGCGGATGATCGAGCAGGACTTAATGGTGGAGGGTAATTGATGACAGTGTCAGTGTCAGTGCTACTGCAAACTTGCAAGAAGGCTTGTTGGTAGACTCAATGGCGTTTTGTGTTGAGTGACTTGCAGCGATAGGTTGGCTGCCCGTCAGGCTTTACCGGCGCTTAGTAGGTAGAATGGCGAAGGCTATACTGAGAAGAACTTACTCATCCCTTTGAAATGAAATGGCGCCATGCGATATTATTACACGTATTTGCCGTGTATATGCATAAACATATATGGCATATATACTGGGTGTACTGTCTATTTAGACACCAATATCTCTATCTGTCTCTTTCTGAATATTTGCCATGTGGCATACACACATTTGGTGCGTTATGTATCTAGACATCATTATGTCTGTTTGTTTACGCAGTGGCCCTTGTGGCAGAGATCTTGAATCTTTTGTTCTGACACCTTGACACCTATCTGAGGAAGGTATGGTTTTGCATAGACGTGTGCGCACATGTCTATAGCCCTGACATTTTCCAGCACCAACGTTGCAATGCATGAATACAAAATACAACTTACAATTAAGGCGGGGTTGGCGGGGGTAAAGAGGGTGGGAGAGAGAGAGAGAGAGAGAGAGAGAGAGAGAGAGAGAGAGAGAGAGAGAGAGAGAGAGAGAGAGAGAGAGAGAGAGAGAGAGAGAGAGAGAGAGAGAGAGAGAGAGAGAGAGAGAGAGAGAGAGAGAGAGAGAGAGAGGGGGGGGGGGGGGCATGCCTGTGCGCGCATGTATATGGGGGGGGGGGGGGGGCGGGGGGTTGGCAAGCATGTTGTCCCCTATGATGTGAGCAACAGATGGAATGTTTGGATGATTAGTATAACAACAGATGGAATGTTTGGATGATTTAAGGGTACAATGTACGTGGCTTCACATGTCCACCACCATTGTTGTTAAGAAGTCCTATTATTACAAAGTTATTGCCAGAGACATCTGGTATATACCTGGCATATGTATATTATAGGGTGACGCTGTGTAGTACATGTCGCAAGAGTTTCTTCCCAGTCTAGGATCCATTAGGGCTACAGTTACTGCCTCGACTGTGAGGTTTTGACAAATCTTCCACAAAGCCGTCAAACATGTTGTGTTTACACTTCTATGAAGCAGCCAAACGCTGAAACCATTTCAAACGCTGCACAGCTGTACATTGTCGCGAGAGTTTCTTCCCAGTCTAGGATCCAGTAGGGCTACAGTTACTGCCTCGACTGTGAGGTTTTGACAAATCTTACACAAAGCCGTCAAACGTGTTGTGTTTACACTCCTATGAAGCAGCCAAACGCTGAAACCATTTCAAACGCTGCAATCTCAGCTCCTCAGCACACAAAGGGCAATCGAGTCGCGAGCTACAATCCCCGAGAAATTTTTGAGCCGATTAGCATAAGTTAGAATGCAATGTTGAGCTTCAATGATACAAGGTTGTCTGACTCACGATGCCCTAGAACCGAGCTACGATGGCAGCCGCGTGGTCGTAAAGCCCACAAAACATCCCACGAAAGTGGTCGGCAAACCACTCGAGGCGATGGATGACATAAATGCACCCTACAGGGCTTTTAAATGGACGGTCGACTGGGCAGCAGCCCCTCCCGGAACAAAAGCCCCCGATCCGATTGTAGGGGGGTGGGGAAGGCCCCTGCCATTGTCGTAATCCCTTACGGCCAGATCCTGCTTTCAAGTGCTGATTCCTAACACCTGAAGTTTCATGGAGGATCACTGGCAGCAGGAAACTAAGGCCCCTTCCAAGAGGCACCAAACCATCCCTTTGGCGTTTTGTTTGAGCATTCCGTCGTGATGGGCCATCACTGATGGGGACTCCCAGAGGAAATTAGGTGGGAATTTATGGTACAGTATTGTACAGCAAACCGATCTAGCCGAAGGACCCGAGGTCGAACATTGACAGCGTAAACACAACCCCCAAGACGACTGCGAGCCACATAGGTTATTTTTTATACATTTTTGTAACTTAAAAGCATTTAATGTGTAGGATTCACCCCTTTCGAGCAGTGTCCATCTCTGTCTCCTCGATATGGTAGGGCCGAAGACAGAAGATGAAGCAATAGTCGGCGGACCTGATCCGTATATCCTTTCAAAATATTGTGATCTACAGACAATACCTAAGCTATGAGGTTCATAGTATTGTCGGTGTGTGGAGGGTTTAGTCGATCTCCTGGCGTGTGACCCCGAAGGTCTGCTTCGGGAACTTCCAGACATGGAACTTGTGCCTGATCCAATCAAGGACCCCTTACAAACTCCTGCTGTCCTTGGAGGAAAACCGTCCTTGCGAAAGCCCTACAATATTCAGTCGGTAGGTCAAGACTGGCAAAAGGAACTACCGGAAGACAACCAGGCGACAACCTCCGCTACTCTTGGAACAAGTACTGCTATCGTACTGGTGAAACCAGATACAGCTGACGCTTGCTCCACAGTTGGTTTTGTTGCCAACGGACCGCTTGCGCCTGCGACAGTGGAACAGCATTCCATCAAGCCTGACGACATGGGTGTTTGCTCCTCAGACCTGCTGGTCGCACTTGAGATGCAGCCTAAGATTTCAGAAGATCCTGAAGCTTATAGGCCCCAACAGGGTCCAGCGGAGTCTGAAACCAAAGGGCTCCAGCATTTCACCCCCATGCCCAGCAGTACAGACCCCATAGACAATGAACAGTTTTCCACTGTTCCAATGGAGAGCACGTCTGGGGACATGCGGGATGGATCTGAAGGTATTTATCCCCCTTCAACCAAAGCCTTGTCAGATATGCTAATTTGTGCGAGGCCCTGAGGGACAATGCAGAAACGTCTGCCTGGAGCTTACTTTGCGACACACTGTTTTGTTTGCAACACTTTTGAACGTAATTCAGCATTAAAGCAGAAAGGCAGAATTATCTGTAAGCTCTGCAATCTTACATTGTCAGTTATTCCTTATCTTTATGCAGTGACTCACGTGCCCTACTTGTATGACATAGGATGGCATGTGCCTGCAATCTGGAAGTTATATATATATACCTACACAACTAGCCACCGAGTTCTCTCAATACTCAATCCTTAGTTGCCATTTATGATAAATTATGCGATAGAGTACAGGAGAGGTGTATTCTGTCGTAATTTACACGACTTCTCCCATCAAAACTGGTGTTTCTACCTCACCTCCACGGGCTTCGGTGCATATTTTGGGGTTGTCTTTCTGTTGCGCTTGTGGGGGGCAAAAGGATTGGGTGCAAGCGTGAAAGCCTCGGTCTTCTTTCTTATCGTCTGTGAAGTTCCAGAACTTTCCCCTCAGGCATGCGCGGAGGTCACAAGCATGCAGTACAGTCATGCAGTACATCTCTGCACCCCGAGGCTTCAAGCCGCGGACGTCCACTTGACCTTCTTCCGCATTCCTCAAATCCAGTGTCAGATGAGGGCAGGGACTTGGAGTCCTCGTTTCTACCTGGTCAAACACAATGCGAAGGCTTTCTTCCGGCCCAAGACACCAGGCTGGAAGTGACGGGTCCTTTCCCCACCACCTCATCACCTTCGGATTTGGGTAATGGGGATGACCCTCATCTACAGCAATTTTGTCGCGACATACATGTGGGATCTGTCGCACGTTCAGCAGGGGGTCCCGGGGCCACCGTTTGCACAGATGGCGTGGTTTGTGATCCAGGGAACAGCCCGCTCAAATGGCGGCTCCCG
>KV908403.1:2500-22500 GCA_002005505.1 Botryococcus braunii
AGGCCCTGCTTGTCAAGTACCTTGTGAGCCCTGTGGAACCTTTTGACCAATGAATTCCTCAGGTGAAACATGTATTGAGGCAGGCTTGTTTTGATGGCCTCTACCTGGGGCCCCACAGACCTGACATTCTGGTGGGGCTGGTGAAGGGTACACGGCTACTAAAAGCATCTGGGCTGGCCAATACATACATGCTTGCTAAGAACTTTACAGAGGTAATGCAGTCTAATGACCTGCAAATCACTGTAGCTCTTTTTGAGATTTTGCGTGCCCACCAACTTGGCAGCCTGCTTTTCAAAACTTAATCCTGCTGCATTACTTCCAGACTTATTGCATGTGATATTTTATCAGTAAGAATGGACCGCGTATCAGTAAGAATGGACGCCTCAAAGCATGCGAATTGGTATGGCCATCTGCCATGTAGAGATGAAATTTGTTCTTGTGTCACCCACTGGCAGCAAAAATGAATCAGAACCATACTTAAGGGCCCCTGATTGTGTCCATTGCAGCGGTTGGTTCTAGCTGCTGACAGGAACCCCGTCCCAGTCTGCATTGTGAGGCCATCAGGAATTGGAGCCCTTGCCGGGGAGCCTTGCCCTGGTTACATTGGCAACCCCTCTGGAATGACAGCTTTCATACTTGCTTGGGCAGCAGGTAACCTTCTGCTACATTGCCAGTGGTAGAATGACATCACTTATCGTTGCTAGACCATGGAGCCACTGTATCACTGTGTAAATGCAACTTGGAAAAATAGGGGGAAGGATAAAAATGGAAAGGGTATTGTACTTTTTATTTCCAGGGCTGCTTGTATAACTTTATCCTTGGGGATTTACATGATACCGGGATGGCAGCACACCTCTGGGCCACGGACTACTTTGGTGCTCTTTTATGTTGCCTATGCTCTTGTATTCGTCATTCTCAACCAGTAACTGCCTGGGGTTGATCAGGAGGCCTAACTGCAAAGGAGAACCTTAAGGATTTCAATTTGAACTCTGTTGCTGGGATGGTCCCTGCCGATTGTGTATCATCAACAATACTGGCGGCCACCATTGCTGCGGCTGAGGGTATGTATTTCAGAGTGGGTTTTGGCATAATTTGGTTGGTCCTCCAGGGTTATAAGCAGGACTTGTTCGGACACGAGTTACCTTTACTACCAAGGACTCATTGAGAAGCAGTAGCTGCTAGAGACCTGCAATGACTTTCATGATTGTGGACACATAGCTAGTTGTGCAATTGTCCTAGAAGGTTGCTTTGGCTTCCCTTGACTTAATAATCGTGCTGTTCTCCGTGCTTTCCTGCCTTGCATAGAATCGATTCCCAACAGAAATCCAAAGCAAAGCAATGGCTTGTTGAATACGAGTTACCTTTACTACCAAGGACTCATTGAGAAGCAGTAGCTGAAAGAGACCTGCAATGACTTTCATCATTGTGGACACATAGCTAATTGTGCAATTGTCCTAGTAGGTTGCTTTGGCTTTCCCTTGACTTAATACTCGTGCTGTTCTCCATTCTTTAGTCTCTGCCGGCTTTCATGTGATTACGGCTACTCCTAAAAGCAGTGATTCCTGGACTTTTTGTTGTAGATCTGGCGAGCACGCCCAAGATATACCATGTTTGCAGCTCCGCATCCCATCCCCATAGTGTTGTCGACGCACGACTCACGGTCCTACAGTATTTCAAAGAGGATCCCCCAAGTGCAAGCGCCAAGGTACTGCCAAACATTCTGTTCAAAGCATCCCACAGTGTGGTCTTTCCGTTGTACAAGCCTTGTATGCAAACTAGCAATAAGTCAAAGTAGGATTCAGAGAGGAAGAAAAAGAAGAGACGAGGGCATGGGACTTGAGCATTGTGAAGAGTCATCTTGATTTTGTAACATTTATCTTCCAAACCCATACTAGCCTACGGATCCAACAAATGGAGTCTACAGGAGAGGAACCTGAGCCAGTATTATTAACTACATCAAAATACATGTAAGGTGCACCATAACACTGTTTTAAACAAATTTGAGCCACCTAACAGCATGCTCAAATGGTTTTACTTGTTTGACAATATCGGATTTGTAGGGCAAGCGTACTGTGTTGTCTGCAATCGGTGATTACTGAACTTCGTGCATTTGCATTTGTAGGGCAACAGTACTGTGTTGTCTGCAATTGGTGATCACTGAATTTCATGCATTTCCACAGACGTTGTTGGAGGGTTGGAGAGAGGCTCGAGACGAACAGCTGGAGTGGCAAGACTACAACTTACATTTTGACGTTACAAACACCTTGGCTCTCCAGAAGCGCCTCAGTGGTCCGGAAGAGGCCGGTTTATCATGTGTCTGGCTGCCGACTGCGCCTGTGAATTGGAACCGATACTTTCGAACCTATTCAGCTGGAGTCAAGCACACATACTTGAGGGAGAAGCCCAAGGCTGGACTGAAGGAACAAGACTATGTCCCTTGACGGAGGGGTTATTTTTTGCCCCTCTTTTTTTGGGGGGGGGGCCAATCATGGAGAAAACAATCAACGTATGTAGCATGCTGTTCGGGCAACGTCAAGCTCGAGAATTGACTTTGAACCCCCATGCGCATGGGGGTTCAAATGCCCCCCCTCCCCCCTAGCCTAGGGCGGCCGCGGCCGCCTATTCACATGACACCGCAGTGAAAAGTCCTGTAGGAGGTGCACTCCCCATATCGTCACCTACGTTCGTGTTTCCAGTCCTCTATAGGTCTGAAATAGATCTATTTCAGATGCAGTTGAATTAAGGACTACTTGATTAGAAATTGTAACCACAAGGGTCATGTGCAATCACCTGTCCCTTGCTGACTGGTTCCCACGTGTGTATAGCATGAGGCTGTTCAAATTAACCTCCCAGTTTTCTCAAGACAATTCTAAAAGATTGAGGCATGCAAAACTCCCCGCAATCCTGATGGAATGGGCTTGATTGTTTTGCATGTTGGATATCCAACATGCAAATCCCATCGATGGGGACCCATTTGGCTTGGCATGCATACCCCACTACCTTTGCAAGCCCCAATCTTTTAGAATTGTCTTGCGAGAACTGGGAGCTTAGAATTATCTTGAAAGAACTGGGAGAGTATTTTTGACGTCACGCTCTACAGTACAAGGAGAATTATGCATGTAAATCTTTCTGAATTGGTGTTCTGGATTTTGTTAGTTGGGTCAGTCACGAGGTGATCCCCAAGATGTTGGTGTCTGAACTGGGTCATTTGCAAATTTTAAGTACAGACTGCAGCGTAATGACAGCCTTGACAAATACCCAACTTTTTCGCTCAAACAACAGCATGGTCACTTGTGCTACTTAAAGAGGGGCATTTTCTTTCGTATTAGTAATACGAATACTATTACTGGCCTGCTGAAACTTAGTTAAGCATCAGGCCTTAGGGCCTTTCATCGATGGCTTTTGCGAAGGACATCCATGAACGATGCTGTTATTTTGCTTAAGCTTTGTTTCAATTGAATATTACGGAATATTCAATGCCGTCGACATTTGTACGGTTGAAGGATGCTTGAGGCGCATCGGTTCAGTTACCACAAAGTTCCTATACCTATAGAGCAGGCGCGGAGGTGTAGTGCAGAGGCACTACTACCTCTGCACTCAGAAACCGTGAATTTCATTCTATGACATTTTCGAGGTCCTGGAATTACATGGTGACTGCAGAACTAGTCAGCCTAACACAACCTTGAGGATTGTGGCCATTTATGATAGGTGTGAGTGCAGCACCCTTCTTTGACCATTCCTGTGGAGCTACTGCTATAACAGCTTTACCCCTCAAGCTCGCGTAATGCAGCTTGCTATGACTCGAAATGATAGCCAGCGGAACGCCAAACTCCCCAAGTACCAGAGAGGTTCCCAATCATTTTATTATGTGTACCTTTATGGCCCTTCGTTCGCAACTTGTGGTCAGGGCACAAATCCTTGTACCAATGAACGCTGTAAGAATGTGACAGTCGATGTATTGCTCGGTCCCCCAACAGTTAGGATGATGGAAATAGGTGGTAGAGGACCAACCGTGGATCAAGATATCAGGTAAGTTAAGATGCTGGTATTGCCGTACTGAAGAACAGACTCAGAAGATGAAGCTGTAAAACAATCATAAGGCTCGGGTGAAAAAACAAATATGAACTCCTTTGTGTCTGGACGACAGTGGTTGGGGCGCGAGCTTCTCAGAACAATCAACCAGCCTTCATGGCTCACTCAAGCCTTGAACGAAGGCTTGGAACAAAAAAGGCTTGGGTCAGCCCCTACCTATTGTAGGATCTGCATTCCAAGTCAATCAATTTGTGGAACTAATTATCGCAATCGTGATGTTTAACACATCTGGGAATGTCACTAGTCGAAACACTACTGCTTACAAATTTATAGTATTACAGGCGATAGAATGCAACAGTGTTGCCGGCCTTGGTGCAAGTTTGCGCTCACCCCACTAATCCGTTCTCTTTCTTTCCATTGGTCGGACCCAGAAGCAAATACACCAGCCTTCCACATTCTGAACGACAACCTACGCTTGTACAGTTGATCAGGTCTAGGTAGGTCCAGTCGCTTTATTCGTACAATTGTTTGCCTGGAGAAAAACAGAAAACTTAGTATGGTCATCAACAGATTACGGTCCCTTCACTATAATAAATTTAAGTCTGCTGCAGACCCTCGAAGAACAGGGAGTGTGACGCTCATGTAGGTACAACTGATTCTCACGTGTAGCGCCACATGACACAAAACCCAGGTCGAACACCGGACACGTCAGAGCATCATTTTCGCAAGCAATCGGTATTCGGACCGGTGTCCACATAGGCACAATAAACCGTGACTTCTTCGAGGCAGACTAGTCAATTCAATTGCAAATCTTTGGTTTCTTTTGGTATTGGTATACTATCTGACAGGACTGCGGTCTGGACAGTGCTCTACTTCTTCGGCAGGTTGTTGAGTTCTGGAACCTTGTAGAAGAAGTCCCTGATGGTTATGGCGTTGCATGTACAGAGCTTTTGCAACAATCAACAAACTTCCTTTAGATTTCGCTCCACTGACCGTTTTATTTGTCATGGGTTGTCCCGTCGGCGGCTTGTGCGACCCGGAGCTCGTCGCCAGTGTATTGTGCGGGCAGAGGGAGCGGACAGTACTGCATTGGTATGTTCGTCGTTGTTACTGGAGCCTGCTATAGTATCGGATGGCAGGGGCGTGCCACGCCTTGGAGCCCGAGATTAGGTTGCAGTATCTGACTGTTGCAACGTTGCTCGTGTCCCGTGTTGGCGGTCTTGTGAAGGTTTGATCTGAACTCGTTTTGATATTGGTAGAGTTTTGAGGTGTATCCCCGTGCTGAATGGTCTGAGCTGATAGACGGAACTATTGAAAGTGGGCAATGTCCACAGCGAGGCCCAAATTGAGGCCTGAAGTCCAAGACATCTATTTCCGGCCTGAATCATTCCTCCATTGAGGTTCTATGCGTCTTCATCCCTGTTTCTGGACTGTTTCAGGCACCTGCCAAGCCTCGAACTCCTCTGGGCGAGATGATGTCTTACTACCTGAGCATGGAACCACACCTCTTTCGCGATGCACTGGAAACACAGTTTGTGCGCCTGAAGAATGAAAAGGATGAGAGAGAGAAGCAAATGGAGGAGAAGCAGAAGCTTGCAGAATCAAGTCCAACAGGAACGGACAGCGCTGACCTTGTGCTTTACAGGTAGAAATGTACCATTTGTGAGAGACCTGATTCAGTGGAGTGTACAGCAGCGGTGGTTAAAGTGATTTATTAGTCTGCCTCCCCCCTGAGAGTCTACATTATTTTTTCAGTGGAGCTCGTGGTGGCTGGAGGAACAATTTGTGGAGGCTGGAGGAGCTATTGCTGTGATAGTTTACAGTCGGAACATAATAGTATTGGGGCTATCCTGCATGTCGCACAGCTTGAGAGTGTGCTTTCCTCTGGATGGGCTAACACCTGTTGCACAATTGCCTTACGTTGCCAAGACAGTGTTTTTTTGCAGGCGCATGGACGAGGTGAAATCAAACGAACAGCGGGTAACAGTGGAGGACCTAATGTATGTGAGTGTGTTGGAGAAGTTCCTGGAGGTTGGCGTCAACATGATGCCTCGTTTAGAAAATGTCTCGGAGAACCATACCACGCTACAAGCCCTTACAGAAAGTATCCATACTGAAGAAGCCTTGGACCTGGTTAAAGACCACATGCGTGCTGTCATGGGGCCTGCTGCGATCCAATTTGCAGATGCCACCATTCGCATGGCCAAGCTGCAAGCCGCTCAAGTGGGACACCTCCCTGCTCGCTGACATATGCAGAACCGTCTGCTCTTAATTGTAAACCTTTCTTGAATTTGGGTTGTGGTGCATCCTGCTTTTCCTTTAGCCTGCTACGGCTACGGCTTATGCCTGTGGTTGGCAAGATGCACAGGAAATGATGTTTTTATCTTGCGAGTGGTTGTTCTTTTTACAAAAACCTGTGAGGCACTTTTCCATGGTTTTAAAGACCTGCAAGCAGCCAGGCCTCTTCGACTAATGTTTTTTTTCTTGGCTGAGCAGGTCTATGCAGCGAGCGTGATGTTTGGGTACTTTCTGAGGAGAGTAGACAAGAGATTTCAGTTGGCAAAGAGTTTTGGCATGCTTCCTGAGAGTCGGGAGGACACGGTGGCTCGGTTGGAACGCCTTTTTCTGCAGGTACTTGGCTCTGCCTCTTGAAATGAAGGGTCTTTTGATTTCAACGATTGTCACACCTCCATTTTGGAATTACTTGTGGGCAGCAACTGCTCTGCTACCAGTCATTACCAATTTGGGTTTTTCCCTGCATCGTGAATCAGACATTTCCCCTCGAAATGAAAAATGAGGTTTGCATTAGATTGGTAGCGTTCCTCTTCAGTTTTGGCCATCTGGCCTCCTAATAGCACCCACCCTTGATGTTTCCTGTCGAGCCTTGTTTCCTAGCTCCAGGATCAAGAACTCAGTAACAATTGTGGGGAGCCAGGCGGACCATCCAGATGATGCTGAGGATTTGGACAGTGCATCTGCCACAAGGCCCTCTGAAAGTGGGGCAGAGTCTCAGGAGGCAGACACGTCAAGTGCAGAGGCTAGCTCTTCATCTCAGCCTTCAACTTCCAAGGAGGTACCAAAGCCTGCCAAAGGGGCCTTGAAGAAGTACATTGACAGTTTTGATAAGCAAACTGTTATCGAAATGGCTCGGCTTGTGAGCATGGAAGGTGCTGCATTAGTGGAGCTGCAGACGCAGGCGCTTTTTGGGGACCTGACTGCGCTCCAGCGCCAAATGCAGGTCTGTCACAATGCATCATCAGAGCGCGCGAAACACACACACACACACACACACACACACACACACACACACACACACACACACACACACACACACACACACACACATACACACACTTCTTCTTAAGGTATGACAGCAAGGATGAAGGGACCAGATGCTAGGGTGAACCTTTGCCTCCCCAAGTACCTGGTTAAGTACATGGTTGGCCTGCCCTAGGAGAGGGGGAAGGCTGGGAGACAGGATCTCTGCTCAAGTATGAGCAAGGGAAGGCTGGGATTGACAAGTGCACGTTATTGGGCATGTGATGCTAAGGGTTTTTTAGTTCTAAGTATTGGTTCGGTGTGACTGGGGTTGTTGTTCAGTCTACCTGGGGTTCTGGCAGTGAAAGCGGTAGGTTGGAGATTGGCTTTACATTGTTCGCCTGTGCTGGGTGCAGATTTTAGATGACAAAATTCAGTTGTGAAAAGATGAACGAGAGCTGGCATGTGCAGGTTGTCTTGACAGCATAATTGAGGGAACATTGGGTCAACCCCGAGAGTAGACCGGGCTTGGAACAAGGGAGAGCGATGTTTTGTTATGGAGGCCGAGCCTAAGTTTTGTGGATGAAGTGACCTCGGTGTCATTAGCCCCAGAGATGAGTTATAACTCTTCTGGATGGTGAGAGAGATGTTAGGGACATGCTGAGATTTAGAGCACTTGAGTTCACGTGATCAAGGGGCGCATCAGATTGGATGATCCAGAGAAGACATGCCTTCCAGTGTATCTGTCATCAACCCTTTGTTGAAAGTGTTGTTGTTTGGTTTCTGACCAGTCGGTGGCTGGGCATCTTGGTGCAGGAAGCAGTAGGGCAAGATGCCGTCTCCATCGAGGACCTCATGCAGAGGGTACAGGAAGCCGTCCAAGCGGGGAAAGTGGACCTTCTCACTGTCACAGTAGCCACTCAACGGAGAGCGGTCTTGGAGGCTGTGGCTTTTGGTACCTTCCTGCGCGATGTCGAGGTAGACGTTGATACCAAGTATGGCATCCTCACACCAGCACGGGTGTCGCTTCCATGACCCTACAGGGCTGCTGAAGCAGCGGTCTGAGGCAAGAGGCTTCAAGTATCCTAACCTTTGTCATCTTGGTGTTTTCGCACGGCATAGTCGTTTATCTGACAGTTGCCGCTTGACCTGTGTCAGGGACTTCAAGGGCGCAATGAGTAGCGTCTATGAATTGGGCTCATTGGCCAGGGGGCCTGGCATGGCCCGAAAACCACTTTTTGATACTTTTTGTTGATGCATTCATCCCTTTGTTCCCGCATGTGGAACGGCCTGGAAGAGACAGCGTGAGTGCTCTCATTTCTCGTAGGCTTACATTAGCTACTCCTGGACATATGTGGTGGAAGGGCAGGATGTGAAGGATTCTGTTGGTATGAATGTTTAAGAGGGGGGCAGGCTTAAGGTTGTCGCCTCCTGCTCGCCTTTCTGTTGTGTTTATGGAAAGAATTCGGGCTGTTGTTTGGACAGGGCGTTGTGATTGGCCAAGATAGGGATCGGGTTGATTGCATGTTGCGATGTTATGTCTGCACGGGGGTAAGGTAAGGTGAACAAGTTTGGAGGGACAGAGAAACTGTCTCTGACTTGTCAGGGGCATTCGGGGCTCTGGTATGCAAGTTTTAGAGTTTCCAGGTAATGTCTACAAGTTTGCTATAGGCGCAGAGGTGTGTTGTTTGCCGTGTAACACGCCTCGGCTTGAGCGCATGCGTTGGTTCGGCGAGATTCGGTTTTGGGGGAGATTGTGGGCAATTGGAATGAATTTCATAATGATGGGATACCGTTGGGCAATAACAAGAGGAAAGGCGAAGACTTTCGGCTCAGCTGATTCATATTTTCCATCTGGCAGCAACCTCATTGAAGTATGTACTTAAATCTCCAAGTGTACGAGGAGTGAAGGTTGGGTGGCTGTGAGATGGATATGAACCAACAGTAGTCCACCATTTTTGTCCATCAGCGGTGGACCATCTGAGGTGGAGAAGTAAGAAGGAATTGTTCTTTCTTAATGTTGGCACGTCTTTCGCTCCGTTCGATGTGGCTCACTGTCTAGGTAGCCTCTTTGTGCGCAGTGGGGTAGAGATTGACATGTCAGTTCGCGGAGGTGATCATAGAGAATATGTGGTTGAGGAGACGATGGGGTACGTTGGAGTGTGCAAGCATGCACTAGATGTATCCCGATGGACTGGCTTATCCACATGCATATGTGATTATGTGATATTGTTTCCCTCCGTGGAGCGGTTATGCCACTGAACCTTGTCGATGTGAGATGCCTTCTGCTGAAGATGGAGGGGAGACAGATGGCGACCAACTGAGTGGTTTGCGTCTGATGAAAGGAAGGAGTACTACATCCATCTGAAAGGCTCTCATTAGCCGTGTATGCTATCTTCACATTCTGGCCAATTGGCATCGTGCCTTGTGTGGGCCTGGGTCAAGGGATGTGAATCGTGGCCTTTGTTATTGGCATACGTTTTGAAGCGATTCAGCTTGATCTGCTTTCATTGTGTAAACGGAAGTAAATTTCACTGTGTTACATGATCTACGTTTGGATATCACATGCAGTGGTTGTACATGGGGTGCAAGTAGGTCTTTGTCCACGAGGAGTCTTTGCCCCCCCCCCCCCCCTTCCCCGTGCTGTTTTGCTTCCCAATGGGCCCCGTGGGGGGGGGGGGGGGGGGGAGTGCTGTGCAGGAAAGTAAGTGCGAACCTGCATGCGTCTGGCTGTGCGTGCGCGCGCATGTGTGTGTGTGTGTGTGTGTGTGTGTGTGTGTGTGTGTGTGTGTGTGTGGTGTGTGTGCGCGCGCGCGTGTGTCCGTGTGCGTGCGTGTGCGTGTGTGTGCGCGCGCGCGCGCGTGTGTGTGTGTGTGTGTGTGTGTGTGTGTGTGTGTGTGTGTGTCTGTGTGTGTGTGTGCGTGTGCGTGTGCGCCCGTCTGTGTGTGTGTGTGTGTGTGTGTGTGTGTGTGTGTGTGTGTGTGTGTGTGTGTGTGTGTATGCGTGTGCGTGTGTGTACGTATGGTCGAGTGCTTAGGTGGCATCAGGAAAGCTTCGAACCCCACAGCTTCAAGCTTTTAAGTGACGAAGGACTTGCTCAGTGTGCTCATGGCAAGGCTCATTGATATGCAGCTGGCGCATTTTCATCAGAGGTCCCTTGTCGGCCACACCAGTACGGTGGACAAACCGGGTAATGTTACATATTCCTGGCGGTACGGCCTTTACATGTGCAGGGTTCGCAGTATATTGCGATCCACAAAAGGATGCATTGTCCTTTTCCATACCAGCTGGCAATATTGGCTGGTGAGCGGGAAGACCAACCAGCCACAATGTAACAATCCACACAATGGCGCCAATGTATGTCACCCCTCTAGAAACGAACAAGTGTGCGCCGGAGTGACAATTTTAAAAACGCACATTTGAAAGTGTGCACACACACACACACACACACACACACACACACACACACACACACACACACACACACACACACACACACACACACACACACAGAGAGAGAGAGAGAGAGAGAGAGAGAGAGAGAGAGAGAGAGAGAGAGAGAGAGAGAGAGAGAGAGAGGAGAGAGAGAGAGAGAGAGAGAGAGAGAGAGAGAGAGAGAGAGATGGATGCATGCATGCATGCGAGAGAGATGCATGTATGCACCCTGTGGTCGCAGCATGCATCGCGTATCAAACAAAATTGCATCGACATTTGTTAGTATTCACATTCAGTATCGGTCTGCAATTCTTCTGCATCCCCACTTCAGTTCAATATCCCAATTATTACATGTTCCCTTCTCATTTTGTCAGCCAAATTCACTACTATTCTTAGCAAACTTAGCGACAAAACTACCAAAAGTCCTGGTCCCAAGATCTTATTGTGCTCCCTTATTGCCCCACTTGATTACACGAAGCTACACACATACCCAAAATCACCAGGGGCGCTGCATAAGTACCATCTCTGATTTAGAGACCACGGCCTAATCAACCTCCACCCACATCTTGGTGCATCTAACTCCCTTACCCATACATGCTGCCCCCTGCATGCAAGTCGCATTCAATCCTCCATACTCCCAACCACTTCTGCAGCATGCTTCAAAACGTCGGTGGACGCCAAGATTCAAGTGAGCGGATTAGGATGGGCAACCTCCCCCCCCCCCCTTCCCCACACCCCTTTTGGCCAGTTCGAAAACTCATGCTACAAACCTGTGCCATCAATCGCCGCAAGACACAGGTGAGCTCGACCAGCCGGGCGGCTACTTTGGCTCGATGACACGGGGGTCGATGCCTGAATTGACACAATACTGCATGACCATTCACACCACAAGAGTGATAGCACCTTCCTCCCACACGCATGAAAGCCAATCCCCATTTTAGATGGGAATCCCATGCTGAAACCAATGTATCAAACTGCTCTTCCGCTGCACATGTCGGCCCCCTAAGCCACGATGGTCCTGTCTGTTCGCTGTTCGGTGACACGATCATATGCAGCTTCCAACTGGAAGGGGACTGCATACTCATGGCAAACAGGGGATATGTATATTGTATGAACGGGTTGCACATTCCCTCCCCACCTACCTCGCTGCAAGATCCTCTCCACTCCTACCTCATCATACCTCTAGGCGAGTGGGTTATGGATTTCGTACGAACTCAGAATCCAGAAGGGGCGCCGTCCTTGCGGGGATCGGAAGCGCCCGTCAACCCACCTCTGAACGGTTCCCTCACGATGGCTTGCACAACCGCTCCCCACGCGGTCCCATTCACTTGGTGACCGCGAGCCCTTAAATCCTGCAGCCCAGCCACATTCCCGCCCCCTCGTTGTTTCTACTCCCTTCCATGCTTGCTTGTTTATGGTGGAGGGGGCTGGCAACGTCATGTGCTGGAACTGAAGGCTTTTGGAACGAAACAGGGCCACGTTGCCACCAAGTACCAACACTTCTACCACTACTTCTAGCCACCAGCTCCTGGCCACCAAGTACCAATACGTCTGGCCACCACCTCAGGCAACCAAATCCACTGCGTAGATTCCTTTGCTGCTCTCCGTCTCCCCCCCCCCCCCCTCCCCTTTAAGCTCTTTGTTA
This sequence comes from Botryococcus braunii, assembly GCA_002005505.1. NCBI lineage: Eukaryota > Viridiplantae > Chlorophyta > Trebouxiophyceae > Botryococcus > Botryococcus braunii. The sequence continues at coordinate 14,871 of KV908403.1, forward strand.
CTTCCCCTACCCTCTCTCACTGCCTCCCTCTCCCTCTGCCACTCTCTCATCTCTGCCATCCTCCTCCATGTCAAACCCCCCTTCCCCTTCCTGCTCCACCTCTCCCCTCGTCCCCACAAGCTCCTTTTCCCCGACCCCGCAAATTCCATTGGCCCCCCCAAGCTATCCTGCCGCTCCTTCTCAGACAGCCTCCCAGCCCCCACCACATGAGTTTTCCACTGCAGAGGCTCACAATCAGAAAGGACAGAAGGACAGGCAAGTTTGCGTTGGACGGGAGGGTTACACCAACTCTTATACCTTTAAAACTCCTGACCCTTAAAATAGCCCAACCTGAAATGGGGAGGGCAGGGCGGGGCACCTGGACCATGGAAGAAGGGATGTGGAAGGGCATGCTGCCAGAAGTCCAGTTCTCAGCGCTGACCAGGGGGGGATACAGCTGGTGGTGCAGGCGGGGCGCCGCCACTGCCGTTAAGGGATCCTCCCCGAGGGCCACCATCCTGTCACCCCTCCCTCCTCTCAGTCAACCCCATGTTCCCCATCCCGGGGAACAGGCCCGCCCCCCTTCACCTTGTCCTTTCGTCCCACATATTTCTGCTCCCTTTTTTTTGTTGACTCTGCTTCCATCCCACTCCCGCGGTTTGGAACACTTTGTTTTGTTCATGCGCGCTCCTGTTGGGCTTGTCTTCCCGCCCCTCTTATTTCTGCTGCCCCTTCTCTGCTTTTCATCTCATTCCATCAGTCCAGAACATCTGCTGTCGTTCATGCCTGCCCCCATTGGGCTTGTCCTCCCGCCCGATACATTTCTTCTCCTCTTCTTGATTTCTCTGCTTTCAAAAAACAATATGATGCTGGGAACAGCTGGAGCTGGATGGGTGCGTGGAGACGCGGCGGTGTCCTGCTTTCTCCCGTCCCGCACTGGCACACGGCCCCCTGCTGTACCACAGCTGCCCGCTCGTGTGCGTGGGAGGAAAAGAGGGCAGCGCAGGGCAGGGGAAAAGTGGGTGGGAGCAAAAGAGCAGATCTTTATGACATAAAACCTCCAGACCGGCAGGTCGAAAAACAAGTAAGGCGCCACAGGGGTGCTGAATTTCCCACCATCCGTCCCCCGGGAGCCCCAGAGCTCCCCCTTACCGAGACTTTCAATCAGGAAAAGCAGGTGCATTGCAGCCACACCAGACCATACCAGACCAGACTGTGAAAGGGTGAGTCTGGCAAGCAAAAGCAGCAGGCACGTATGGACAACACCGCCCTCATGGGGCGGCGGAGAGGGTTGTACCGGATGGAAGCCTCCAGTATTGGCCACGTTAATGCACGGCTACCCCAGAGGTTGAATGGGTGGGGACAAAACTCTTTACTGTATGAAAGCCTGCAGTACGGCAGTGGTCATGCGGGGCGGCAGGGCGCGTCAGAGGCAGTTGTACCCAATGAAAGCTGGAAGTCCAGCAGTGACACTGCTGGGGTAGATGAGCGGGGAGGGGTTTGTACTGGGTGAAAGCTCGCAGTACGGTAGAGGAGATACAGGGGAGCTGGGAGGGGAGAGGGTTGTACCGGGTTACAGCTTGCAGTACAACAGGCAATCGACAATGACTTGGGAATGGGGCGGGGAGAGGGCTGAACTGCACAAGGCTTGCGGTACAACAGTTCTAACGCCTGGGGAAGGGAGCAGGGACAGGCTTTCACCAAATGAAAGCTTGCAGGAGGGCACTTGATGGTGGTCGGGGAGTTGAGCAGGGACAGGGGACAACGCACACGCTTCCAGATTTTTCCAGGGAGAGGCTTTCACAGAATGAAAGCTTCCAGAAGGGCACTTGATAATGCCAGGAGGATCGGGCAGGGAAAGGGATAATGCACAAGCTTCCAAATTTGCCAGGGAGATGGCTTCACCGAATGAAAGCTTGCAGGATGTCAGTTGATGTCAGGATGTCAGTTGATGTCAGGATGTCAGGAAAATCGAGCAAGGGAGAGGGTTGTACCGGATGAAAGCTTGCAGGACGGCGGTGATGATGCGGGGGCCCCCGCTGCCGCCAAGCACCATGCGTAGCTGGCCCTGCGCGTCCTCCACTATGAGGGGGGACATGCTGGACAGCGGCTTCTTCCCCGCAGCTATGTAGTTGGCCTTCGCCGCCTTTAGCCCATACGCATTGTACCGCCCCGGGATAGAGAAGTCGTCCATCTCGTTGTTGAAGATGATGCCTGCCCAGCTTGCGCTCTCAATCCCACGTTGTACCAGGAGGGCAGGGGGCTCTGTGGGTGAGGGCTGGGTATCAAACAAGAAGATTTGCCCAAAGGCAAAATGGGGATGTCATTCGACACGAGGCAAGAGGAGCTGATGGGAAAACACTAAAAATAGACGCAATGCCTGCAAACTGAAAAAAGACGCTTTTAGTAGAAACAGTGCGGAGCGGCGGGATAAAGTGTAACAGAGCGTGATGCCTGCAACAAAAGCAGTGGCAAATGGTTTCGAAAAATAAGATGACAAGAAAAGGAGATGGGGAGTGGGCCTGCCTCAAAAGCGATGACATTGCAGAGACGTGGACAAAGAATGCCGAACACAGCAGACGTGGGGAGAACAGGAGAGGATCCTACCCGTGGAAGGAGACATGACCATAGAGCCAAAGCCCAGATTGATGGTGGTCGTGAGGGACACCGCCATCTGCTTACTATCCACTACGCTGATGTGGGAGGTACCCCCATCGTGGGCCTCCTCCCCGGTCCCTTGGGGAGGCGCCCACCGCCCTCCGTAGTGGACCGGTCCCTCTGCTGGTACGATGTCTTTTATCATTGCCCTGCAGCCCATCAGTCCCTCCAATCGAGAATTGGCAGGACATCCATCACACCACAGGAGCTTTAAAACACCGCATATCACAGGGACCTGCCTCTAGTACTCGCCCATCCAACCAGGAAGGCCACAACTTGGGGGAACTTGCGCCCCAGATCAAAACGTCCCATAGCCACGGAGTTTCCTTGTTTTCGGGGAGGGCTACCAGACATAGCAGCCCGCACACGAAGCCGCGTGTCCGTGTATGAGCAGGCGGTCGTACATGAACACACATGCACATACCCACACCCACCTCGAGACATTCAGGCGCGCGCGCGCACACACACACAGATTGAGGGGGGGAGAGGGGGGGGGGAGAGAGAGAGAGAGAGAGAGAGAGAGAGAGAGAGAGAGAGAGAGAGAGAGAGAGAGAGAGAGAGAGAGAGAGAGAGAGAGAGGGGCGGGGGGGGAGGGAGAGAGATGACAGGTGCTGTCTGGTATCCACAAACAGCTCGACGTAGAGTGCAACAAGGCAGCAACATGGCTGCGCCCACACGCAGGACAGCAGACTCACGTTCATCCCCACTCTAAACGCGCAAACCCTGTCCTCCAGCATGGACATAAAGACCCCCAAGCTCTGTGAGGGATTACAGAGAGAGTCCAAGGCGAAGCTTACCGCAGCTCTTCTGCAAATTCAGGGGAGACCAGATCTTCCAGCAGCTTCTGCAAGTTGAGGAAGCATCCCGGCTCAGGCTGATCCTCCTCCCCCTGCTCTCACCACCCCCCCCCCCCCCAAAAAAACGTTCAGTTTGTCCCGGTCCTGTCTTTGCATGGGTGATGAGCTTACCAAGCGCTTCAGACCATGGCCAACCAACAGTTCAAGGATGTTACGTGCTCTCTGCAGAGTACAGGGGAAAAATCATATTGGAATTCAGGATCGAGAACCACGTGGGGGCAGTGTATCCTGACAGTTTGCTCTCCCATTGCACTGTGTGTCCCTTTCTCCACCACCCCTCTCTCAGTCTTACCTCTGCATACCTTTCAATATGCCCTCCCGTAAAGAATGCATCCCACCTTTCTAGCCACCACAACATCCCCCACGTGCCCCACTTCCTCCTGTCTACCAACCCTGCATTTCCACTCACGGAACCAATGGCAATGCCAATTGAACGGTGATTTATCTTTAAAGACAGTGCTGGTCTATCGGCAAGCAGAAATTGCAAACGCTTTAAGACAATGCCTTCTGAAAGGCAATGCGTTTTCAATGGTATTGCAGCACCATTTGTAAGCTCATTGCAACATCCTTAAACACCCTTCCCATGCTCACTCAACATCCGTCTCATGTGCACAGACCTTCGAGACAAGGCAGCAGGCGGAATCGGAGCAGACTGAGTGCCCTAGACCCTATCCCTCCCCCCTCAATCATGTCCGGCAGCCTACCATAGCAACACAATTTTCGCGCTTAAACAGTTTTTCTTCTCGAAAACTACATGCAAACACCCTGGCTTTGCACGAGAAGACGAGGGCCAGAAGCTGGGGGTTGGTTCTCATAGGACAGGGGCAGGGGGCACCTCCAAGCCCTGGTCGGAGGAGGGAGAGTCCAGGCCCGCCATCCCCCCGAAGAACTGCCGCAGGCGTCGACGTCCCGCCCAGCCCAGCTGGTCGGCCCCCCCTTCATCCGCCTCCTCTCCCCCCAACCCGCTTTCAGCGTTCGCCTCCTCCTGCCCTCTCCACCCGCCTAAGTTCAGGCCTGCTGCTTGCCGTCCATGCCTCACCCCGCTCCCTGGCATTCCATCCAGTTGTACTGTGTGGTACCCGTAGTACCACAACCAAGGCTCCTTCCGATGGTGCTGCTGACTAGCAGTGTCAGAGAACACTCCCAGCGCATGTGGTGGACCAAACCACCAGGAGCCAAGCCTACACAAGGGGAAAAAGAAGACAGACAACCGGAACGACGGAGACGCAACCAGGCAGACAGACAGATAGGATAGGAGAGGAGGACAACAGCGCGCGCGCGGTTCGGCCACACACACACGCACACACACACACACACACACACACACACACACACACACACACACACACACACACACACACACACACACACACATGCGCGTGTGCGCGCGCACGCACGCTCTCACTCGCGTGCACGCACAGACACAGGGGGAGAAGGCATTTACAACTTTTCTGATCCAGCTACTCACTTAATTTACATTTTTGCACTCCCGGTGTGCCTTTCTTGGGGTCGACCAATTGTGTGCTTGTGCTGCAAGTAGTGTTTTGAGGTTTGTGCTCATTTGTTAGAGCGACAGTCCAAAACTTGTTTTGCGCCAAGCTTGCAGGACTGCGGGCTGGAGGAACAGGGAAGAGCTGGGTCTGTTGGGTGCCAGGGCATTGTGATGCCTAGGCTTGCGTCTTAGGGCAGGCAACAATAGAAGCAAAGCCCGAATCATATTATGCTCTTCATTCTTACGAAGTAGATACGATGTTTGGAAGCTGAAACTCAAAGGGTAGGGGTGTGTCGGAGTGTTGTTTGTGTGGCGTTTGTGGAGAATCCCCCCCCCCCCCGGCATTGCTTTTGGGGGGCGCACAGCGTCCTCATATGGGGAAGCTGGAAGGGCGGGCTCCCCGTACTGTCCCTCCTTCAGAGCGTCAGCAGCCTTGTACAGGCTGGAGGTATCAAAGGGGTTCCCCCCATATGTCGGTGTCCCAGATCCCTCCGAGGAACCAAACGGCTGCTGGGTACCAGTGTAGGACGAAAAGCCAGATCCCTCGGTCCCTTGGGGACTTGCACCGCTCCCGTAATCCGAAGCCTCCTCCCCCAGGGGTTCATCCTGCCATGGCCAGACAGACGCTTTGTCCAAGGCACTCAGCACATATTCCAGGGGGTTGCTGGGAGCAGCAGGACAGTCCCACAAAGGGAAAAACGGCTTCAAAAAGGGAGAAACGGAAAACCTGGGGGGGGGGAGAGGAGCAGAAAAAAAAAGCTGTGTTCCTCTCGAAGCACATGTACCATGTTCGTGGCTTCCATGGAAGAATCTCTCTCCATCTGCCTTTTCATTTCCGGCAACCCAAACCTGGCAATAGTAACTTAGTACTCCACAAATTGAAGATGCATTGGAGTCCCACAGGCCGCTTTCCTTTTGATGGCGGGGGGAGGGGTGTGTGTGTGTGTGTGTGTGTGTGTGTGTGTGTGTGTGTGTGTGTGTGAGAGAGAGAGAGAGAGAGAGAGAGAGAGAGAGAGAGAGAGAGAGAGAGAGAGAGAGAGAGAGAGAGAGAGAGAGAGAGAGAGAGGGAGAGAGAGAGAAACAGTGGCTCGGAACACAAGGCAGGTGAGTTGAGAAGCATTGTACCTCGTCTTGGTCAGCAGGGGAGTTCCCCCAGGCGGGCTCCGTAGCTGAATAGGGATCCAGGGGCTCCACCTCTGGCAGGGTGTCCTCAACATCTCCGGTCCCTCCAGTACCCCCGAAGGGCTCCACGGGCTCCCCCAGTGGCGGTACCTCGTCAGAGGGGAAGCCCTGCCCCATGTTAGGTGCCTGCTGCACCCCAGCCCCCTCTCACTGCTCTTAGCTCGCAAAGTCCAAATCCTAAACCCTCAATCCCGTACCCTCCCACAGCATCTCTGCAATAAACTCCAGACAGGCATTTTTGACGCTGGAGGCACTGCAGATACCGGTGACAGCTGGAGCAGTGGTGGAGACCAAGACCTTGGAGACCGTGATGACACCAGAGGCACCCGAGGGAAACAAGACCCTGGAGACCGAGGTAGCAGTGGAGACACTAGTGGGGACCAGGACCCGAGGGACATCGGCGACACTGCAGACACCAGTGAAAAACAGAAGTCCCTGGTGAGAGACCTACGGCACCGGAGACACCAGAGGAAACAAAGACCCCACTGAGACCCGGTGTCACTCGAGCACCCAATGGCAGAAGAAGACAGCGGAGAAGACGGACACTATTCCCGTGAAGCCTCCCTGATTACGGCTCCGTTTGAAGATACAAACAGCGTGGGACACGCCCGGGGAACATGCCAAAGTTTAGAAGGCAGACACATTGTACCGCCTTCAGAAAGGGTATCGACAAAGCTCCGCGGTATTTCAGCCCAACAGTGAAAGGATGGGTCTGGTAAGGAGCTGCTGAAGGTCCTGCAACCCGTCATTGTGCATGCCCACCTGCCTGTGCTCTGCTTGCATGAGCTTTGCCATGCTGTACAAGCATGGGCGTGTGCTTGGAGGCATGGGAGGAGGGGGGGGAGGGAGGGAGGGAGGGGGAGAGAGAGATGGGGGACCCGGAGGGAGGGTGGCATTGCGCAAGGCGTGCAAACGCATGTGCCATTTGCGCACATCCTGTGCAAGCCTTATATCACAGAACTGCACCCTCACAAGAAACAAGTCCAGAAAAGGCACACCCAGAAGCCCCACGGCCAAAACACCAAAACAATCTGACTTTCATTTGCTGGAGAGGCCTTGTTAGGGGAGCAAGCAAAAATGTGGGAGCAAAATGCCGGAGTAAAAGCAGAGGATGAACCTGGAAGAAAGCTCGGTTGTTTATTGGTATGTGGGGTGCGAAGGTCCCACCTTTCGGAGGGGTGGACCGGAGGGAGCCTGGGGACTTGGCTGCGCGGGCATGAAGGCGGCATCTGGGCAAGTCATCCCTGGGTCCCCCAGGCGCAACCGAAGCGCAAAGGCATGCTTCATGGCCTCCACCAGGCGGTGCACTCCCCCAGGCCCCTGAAAGCTCAGGGGCTCCTCGTAGCCTGCCCACTTCCCAGACCCACCCTCACACTCACACACACACACACACACACACACACACACACACACACACACACACACACACACACACACACACACACACACACACACACACACA
>KV908403.1:42500-125287 GCA_002005505.1 Botryococcus braunii
GGTGGGGCCGCCGCGCGCGCTGCCCAAGACAAGCAGACCCGCTATGCTGTCTTGTTGTCGCGTCAGCAGCCGCCTGTGGCTTTCCAAGCCTTCGCTTTTGAAACATTGGGAGGGTTGCATGCTGATGCGCTGGCCTTGTTGCAGAGGCTCCAGGGGCTTTTGAACCAAGCCATCATTGCTCAAGAAGATGTGGAGGGATATTTTGTCATTCGTCGGGTCAGTTTCATCATTGCGGCGGCTGTGGGTCGCCAGCTGGCCGCTCGCCGGGTGTGACTCATAGCTTGACACATTGGGGGTTTGGGTCCCTGAACATTGGGCTGGTCTTTTTTACTCCACTCTTGTAAAGAAAGAATTACATCAACCCAGCCCAAAGGGCCTGATGAGATGGTAACGAATAGCTTCATGCAGGGATGCAAGCGCGCTGGTGCTCGTCCTGATTTCCACGCTCTTCTCACCTGTCCTGTCTGATCAGGTAGCAAGGGGCCAATTTGGAGACTCCAGGCAACTGGGCATTACGACGTAATTGGGTAGGTGTGAATGTGCCCTTCCTGAATAGTACCGTCCCGTCTCAGTTCAAAGCCTGAGCCACGCCTAACCCCAGCCTAGGTGGCCGTACTTCACGCGGTCCGCCTAGAAGTACACCTGCACAAGCCCACGGTCACTAATGCCCTTCAAACCATGACCTCTTCTTCATAGGAGAGATTCTGTAAGTAAATCTTCATGTGTTTCTGGCCTCCACAAGTGTCGGCTGTGTCTTGAGTGAGCTTTTGGGTTGCTCGAGATCTGATCCGGCTGGCTTCACGATTGGCGTTTGAAGCGGATAACGGACCGCATATTTCATAAGACAGATTGCTAAGTACTTGGTATTTTTCTGTCTTCGTGATGGACTCCCGTTCTGGCCAAGCAGAGTGGGGAGCGCTGCGCGGGCTGATGCGGTAATCTCTCGTTGCTCAAATGTCAGAGATTATCGGTAGTTAGCAGCACAAGAAGATGGAGTTTTGTTGATATCAATGTGTGTTCTACCATGTCGAAGAGGATGCATTGTGTTGATGCTGCGAGACCGGCTTTAGTTGGTGTTGTGGGTGGGAGCGCCGTCATAAATGTTTGGAACATTCCTGGTGTTTTCACATGATAGGTTTGTATGTCCATCAACTTATGGGGGTTGGCCTTGCTGGTATATGCTAGGAAACGGCCTACGAACTAGGCTTAGACGGTCCGATGGAGGGTGTTGCAGCGTACGGGTTATCTAGTTGACCTTCCTTTGCTCGCGACATCCATAGAATGATTTGGACGCATAAAATATGAACCTCGAGCAACTTCAGCATCTCGCGAGGTTGTTATCAGCTGCATTTCGTGGGTCGGAGGTGGACGAGAAGTGTGTCGCGATTGTGCGCCAACTTTGTCCCTCCGTTAATTTTGTCAGGTAAGTCCACACTACATTACTATTTATATCCATGTAGAGATGATACTCACTGTATGCCATTCTTTCAAGGACTGCCAACCGCGAGGGATATGGATTTCTTCTGACTTGCAGCCTGTGACTTACGTGTCAGAGTTTGAATTGGGGCGCCTTTGATGAGTTCAGTGAAACAAACCTGTTTTCCAATTTTTTCTGATAAGTGTTTCTAAAGCATGTAGTTGACGGCAGTTTATGTGACGCTTCCTGAATCTCTTGCAGCATTTCACTCCTGGCCAGCAACACGATGTTGGTAACAGCTGGAAACATGGCCAGCCCTGGGCAGTGCTCAGTTACCCTCTCTCCGTTGGATAAAGCGGCTGCCACGTTGGGGCTGTTAGAGAACAGGTGTTTGCAGCTGGATCTGAAACAAATAAAAAGGTGAGTGGTGGATCTTACATCCAATTTCCAATTTTGGACTTCTCTCTCTCTCTCTCTCTCTCTCTCTCTCTCTCTCTCTCTCTCTCTCTCTCTCTCTCTCTCTCTCTCTCTCTCTCTCTCTCTCTCTCTCTCTCTCTGACTCACTCACTCACTCACTGACTGACTCACTGACTCACGCACGCACGCACTCGCACGCACGCACGCACCCACCCACACTCACCTATCCCCTCTCTCTCTCTCTCTCTCTCTCTCTCTCTCTCTCTCTCTCTCTCTCTCTCTCTCTCTCTCTCTCTCTCTCTCTCTCTCTCCACACACACACACACACACACACACACACACACACACACACACACACACACACACACACACACACACACACACACACACACACACACACACACACACACACACACACAGACACACATGCGCGCGCACGCCCGCACGCAACCACAGGCAGGAGATATGTCAGAAACTTAACCCACAACAAATTATGTAACAGCATATTGAGCAATAAGGCACTGCCGCAAACACCTTTTCTGGGAAAAGACTTACTTGCAAGACAAGGAGAGTGAGGATGGGTGTTTCTCTCTCCCTGCCTCCCCCCCCTTCTCTCTCTCTCTGTCTGTCTCTCTCTCTCTCTCTCTCTCTCTCTCTCTCTCTCTCTCTCTCTCTCTCTCTCTCTCTCTCTCTCTCTCTCTCTCTCTCTCTCTCTCTCTCTCTCTGTCTCTCTGTGTGTGTGTGTGTGCGTGTGTGTGTGTGTGTGTGTGTGTATGTAGGGGTGTGTGTGTGTATGTAGGGGTGTGTGTGTGTGTGTCTGTGTGTGTGTGTGTTCGGGGGGGGGGGGGGTGGGTGGGGGGAGGGTGGTGTTGGGGGGGGGGGGTGTGGTAGGGGAGACGTGTGTGTGTGTGTGTGTGTGTGTGTGTGTGTGTGTGTGTGTGTGTGTGTGTGTGTGTGTGTGTGTGTGTGTGTGTGTGTGTGTGTGTGTGTGTGTGTGTGTGAGTGTTTTCTTTTCTTTTTTTTTTTTCCTTTTTTTTGGGGGGAGGGGGGATTTCATTTCTAGGGTTGTGCGTACGCGTATTCTTCTGTGAGGAGGTATGGCATTTGGCAGGCCCCACATGCTATTGGCTAGCAGCACTGACAATACTTGTGTAATGTGTTCCAGGCCATCTCCGTTCTTTGATTGTGAAGAGGCCACTGCAGTATATGGCTGTACTTCCCTCGCGTTTGCACCTATACCAGCATCAGCAAACAGCATTCCTGTTCCCATAGGGACGAAAATCATCAGAGGGCTGGGTGTGCTGGTACTGGGCGTCAGAAATAATTGTCCCATACAACTCAGGTGAGATTCCCACTGTAGTCTTGGCATCCTTTCGCATTCTTGGTCACCGCAGCATATACCAGTGGAAGGATCTGCTGATGAGGGTTTGATAGTAGCAGGGGGAGAGAGTTTTTTGCCATCAGTACTCTGATGGGGCATGTGATACTGTGAGGGTGCATCAAGGTATGTCTGAACAGATAGGTTTGCCTATTCACTGTTAACTGTCACGTTGACTGGGGATGCTGGGGCGTGCAGTGTACTCTGCAACATGTTGACCTTGGGGCACTTCCTGACAAATTTTCTCGCTAAAGACTCAGAGTACGTGTTGATGTGTGTTTATGACCATCTCCAGAGACGTCAAAGCCTTGACAGTTGTGGAGCCTGCGAACACATGGAAATTTGCAATACGGACGTCGAAGAGATGCAAGGTCAGTAAACAGTCAGCCTAGTAAATTTCGATGAGCCAATCCTGGGAGTTTTGAGCTCTTCATGGCAGGGCACACCACATTCAAATCCAACAGACGCCTGTGTTGACTGCTGTGGAGTATGTACAATGGCGCTCGCGCCTCCACTTAAAAATGCTTGTGTGTGGAACTGTGCGACTCAAATATGTATTGTCTCTTGTGGTATTGGTATGCCTTAGCAATCGCTTTGTATTAAGATTACATGGAGGTGGGGTTCCGTGTCTTGAATGGCGATCTTGCATTGCAGATGAATCGCCTGAAGGCTGATCGGGCTTGATCTTGCGTACATGTACTTCCACGGCTCTGGAACTTGGAAGTGGATCTGTAAATTATTAGCAAGCAGCCTCGAAGTACCTGGACTACCGGGTTATCCATGATGGAACTGAGGTTCCTAATGCCAGGTGCTATGTGCAAAGATATCTTCATCTTCACCACAGCTTGATGACCCTCATGAGAGATTTGATGGATTGCAGTACTGGCTAATGCTGGGTTCTTTCCTGGCAGGTGCACTGCCACCTCTGATGGCATTGCATGTACGTCTGGGGATTCTCCCACAGGAAGTTTTGCTTAGAACCACGTCCTGTAGAGGCAGTGGAAGTGAAGATGCGGAGCTGTTTGCTCACATTTGGTCCTTGACATTGCATGGAAAAAGCGAGGATAACAGTGTATACTCTGTTGACAGGGAATTAGTTGAGAGGCGGTGCCCTCCATTTTCTACCCTATCAACGTGTTACCTGAAACAGGATGGCCTACTGGAAACGACAGTGGCAACGACTATCCCTGGAACAGTCCCGCATCAAATGGGCTTTTACTGCTGGTCTTTGTTTTTTGGTCACCAGAATTTGTGAGATTTCTGGTATGGAACTTAGGAGGTTGGTGTATGACTGGAAGTGACATAGATGTGCATCTTACCGTACCCAAGGTTGCATGCTGGGTATCCCAGACGGCAGAGGATCGCTCATTGGCAAGACAAGAGCCACTCTGTCCAGTTCAGCATTGCTGGCACCATTGCAGGGTGCTTTGCAGCCTCAGAGTGGGTGTCACATGACCAGGGCCCCCTGTCGGTGCATCCCCCTCAGTTTTCCACCTAAATCGACTCTTATTTACCGAGTTGCCTATTGGTTTTTAGATGCAGCTACAGATCTTGTCTGTCTCATGGTGACGAGACAATCTGTTTGAAGTCTGGGGTTGAAACTAAGGAATGGCGATTCTTCAATTGCAGGATCCTCATCGGTTAGTAAACGAATTCTTATGGGTTTCTGGTGACGTTTCTTGTACGGCCTTCCCTTTGCCCGTTGCGTTGGGTATTACTTCAAATGCCAAAGTAAGTGTCTTTGAAGGACTAAAGTTTAAAGGTCCATGGATCGGGCTGCATGGTCACGGATGTGTCAGGCATACTGTTGATGTTGGACATGTAGATAAGCTTTTTGAGGTTTTTGGGTCACTTCATTTACATAGATTTGGTGTCACCATATGCCAGGAGCAAGTCGAGGGTCACTGTATTTTTTTATCTGTCTGGGCCATCTAGATGCTGTAGCTGCAGCTATTTCTCTTTCGCCTGCTCCAGTGACAGGGTTTTCTATGCATATGGCGCAGTCTACCACTCAAAAGAGTCTCGGAAGGGAGAAGAATATATGTGGGCCATTGATAGCTTCCAAAATGTGCCAAGGTGCCTTGCACATGGTGCCAAGGTGCCTTGCAAGGGTTGCTATTTATTGAAAAAGCAAGTTCGAGGTGATGCATGGGATGTGAGCCAGATGTCACATGGCACGCATTGCCTTGGCCCAAGCAGGGAGATGGCGAATAACAGCCTAGACCAGTTGCACTTGTTATATGAAAAGGTAGTGGCATTGGGCGTACCTAAAAGAATTTCTTTGAAGGATACAGATACAGATTTAGGAAAATTTTCAAATCTGTTGGATTGATTACTGATAAAGCTGGGTAAACCATTTGCACTTATTCCCAATGCGAAGTCCCATCCATTAGCAACTGCCAGAATTTGGGGTAGGCCGTGATTGTAAACAGCTGGCATTGCTTTGATATGCCGATACAAGATTTTTCTGCGCAAGTATGTCTCGAGCAAGACTACAACTGAGCAGTCACATCACGATAGCGCTAGGGGAATGCCTCGCAAGATGTCAGAATGTTCAACAAAGAGCATAATGAAATGTGCACGAACACACAGTTTATCCTGATAAGGATATGAGAGGCAACACTCAATGAGACCATTCCGCCCTCGAGTATCCTCCGAGTGCTAAAATGCGTGAACAGTGGTGGCCTGTAAACTTGCGACCTCTTACCCCACCTGCGCACACCACTCACACGCGTGCGCCCCCGCGCACACGTGTGATTGCATCAAGTGTGCCGAATGCTCTTCGGATCCGCCAGGTGTTGCATTTATGTCAAGTACTCATGATGAACTATTAACCTGTTATATATACATTATGGTACAGTCGGCGTTCGCACATACGTACGTGGGTTTACGATTTTATACACATAGTGCGGCTTACAAAGCAGGATTTCCCTGTGTCCGTGTGGTTCTCCGCTTTTGTCCATTCGATGCTAGGAAACCCACGTGAGTGCACCAGGGCAATTCACCAACCTGTGCGTCAAGGTTTCTTGTTCATGTTAGACAAAAGAGAAAAGAGGGACCGGGGGTTGGGGAGGATAAGGGGAAAGGTTGCAGATATTTGTTCTGAATGAACCACCGACTCGCATAACACGATATCCAAGTGATTGTGCCTCGTGGACACCAATCGTGCAAGTGTGACCTGGCACTGGCACCGTCGAAGAAGGTATCAAGCTGGCATATGCCCTAGGGGTGGTGCTCCACGACTCGTTGGACCCCATGGTCATATGAGGTGGTAACGGCATCCCAAGTGCACGTGTCATCCGCCCCTGCAGCGCAATGCCACGAGACCGCAAGATGGACGTGCCACGCACCTTCGCCCATTGTGTACTAGACCTGACGAAGGTCGCGCCCACTGTCACGAAAGGAAAGTCAGGTCCTACCCAACTACAGGATCCATCGTCGACCCCGGTCAGTGCTGCGTCTTTGTGGCCACTGTTCCAAGTTCTACTAGTTTTGACAACTTACAGTACGCGCATATGCGCTAACGAGCAGCTCTGAGCTAACTCATGAATTTGTTGCCTGCAGACGACCACGTTCAAAGCCAAGTGAGTCCTTCTTGAGCGCTCTGCGGTTCATCCGCAGTTGAATTTCCTGCCACCACTGAAGGTGGAGAGAGTCAGCAGCTGCAACAACGCCAGAATGTGCTTGGAAATTCATAGGGTGTGTATCTACATATCCTAGAGCTCATTTTAAGCATGCAGAGGGATCATGTGACGCTGTTTGTCAAATACAGCAGCGTAACCTATGGAGCAGGGTTGTGTAGGGGCTGTCGCAGAAGTGCTGGCGGGCGGCCAGCATGAGCCTGCCAGGGTTAGAATCAAGGTGGTTAACTTGCCATCAAACGCCCTTGCGGAGGAGTACACCCAAAGCTCATGTTAGCATATGAAGGCCTATTGGGCGACTTAAAGTTGGGTGTCAGTACCACCTCGCTGCTGATGCAGGTAGACAAAAAGGCAGCTTCTCGGATCCCGGCAATCGAGAGTTTCTGCACAATGTGCTCCTTGTAATCAGTGCTGGTTGATGATGGGACCACCTGCAGTACGGGCATCTCCAGCTGCCCGTACATGCACTGCAACAATCCGTGCAATTCTTTTTTAAAAGCTATGTCGATCAGTACCATCATTTTCTTGTGGCAACAAGTTTTCGATGTGTACCACGTGTATGTGACAAGACCTTCAACAGGAACTAAGTGATTTGTGGCTTGGCTCCCTGACTGTCACATACTGCTTCCAACTCAGAAGCACATGCATCACCCATATGACAACAAACATCATGGCATCCTTGTGATTAATTTTTGATTCCCCTATCAGTGGCTGGTCCTGGACAATTTAGGCTGGGCTTGAGTTGATTTCTTTCCTAGCAGGAAGTGTTCACACAACCCCGCCGGTACAGTCTGTACCATGAGTCTTTCTCGTACCGGCAGTCATTTCTTTAGAGTTACAACCGTACTGCTTTCAGACCTTCCACTTATGATTTGCCGGCCCAAGATTCAAAAGGGATGCGGCCGACTAGGTTATCTTAGACTTCTTATTCCTTTGCTCTCTTTTTTCCAAATCATCGGGCCTACACGCCTTGCTTACTACACCTTTGTGCCGACATACAAGGTGGCTCGTTCGTACCCGAGCGTGCGATTGTGAGGTTGTCAGCCTCAAACAAGGCAGCGTGCTTGTATGCTGAACTTATAAATGTAACTTGAGTTGTATTATCCAGGCTCTCCAAAGCAATGATATGAGCGATGATTTATAGTTCGTAACCTAAGGCTGCCTCAACCGTCGGCACGGGTAGGGGTGTTTCTTCAGAGTTAACTGGCGCCAGAAAGCGAGAGTCATATATATCCTACAATGGGATATAAGATGGAGCCATCACCAGGTCTTGCTACGCCACCCTCCGTTACGGAGGAGTCTGATGACCCGTTCGGACTTGGGTTTCTTGATTCCTATGAGGAAACTTCTCGTACGTCCCTGACTCTCAATATTGTTCATTCGCCACATTTATAGTAGTCCTAACGATGGGTACCGTTGTGCAGAACCCCGAACTACTGTCTACGCGAGGGAGTTTCCGTGTGAAGTCAGAGGGAGCTCGTGCTTGGATACCAGCGAGAATGCACCCATTACTGAAGTTATGAAGGTCACACTCAGTTTTCATGAAAGCGAGAATGGAACACGGTCCTTGAAGGTATTTCGTGCTATCATAAGGATGCCTGCCCTTACCATGGACCATGGGTATGTTTCTACCGGATTTGTGCCATCCATGATGCACTGATTGCATTGAACAGGTCGAACTTACCAGCGAAACCAATGTATTCTTCTTCTACTTCGATGACTGTGATGAAGATGAGTTTAACAAGAGAAGAGTAGAGCAGAAACTCACCCTGGACTACAACCAGTATGCTGCTGTCCTGACCCAACTGTTCAACAGTTGCATTACAGAACCACAAACTCATCTTGCCATCTTGGTTCTGGAAGACGATGGTATGCGAGCTCGTCTAGACTTCATCAAGGTAATTCATGGCTTCAGCACGCACAGAGTGAAGTTAGGCAAAGCAACTGGCAAGAGCTTCCTAAACGGTTTGCATGCCTGCCGGCATTAACTACCACTCTAAGCAACATGTCTTTGAGTCTGTTTAGTTTGCACTTGAGTTCCAGCCATGTATGGTATGCTTGCAACCCCCTGTCTCCTATCTCTTCTTCTCTTCTCTTCTCCCCTATCTGCTTGTGTTAGAGCATAAGCAACATCTCGAGTGTAATCTTGCCACTAGTTCTCATGACTTTGTGGGCTTAATGATCTGTCCAAAGCAAGCCCTGATCTGCTAAATCTCATCGATTTGAAACTATCATTCATAACTTGGACAGATTTGAAAAATAAGGGTTGTGACACAGTCGTGCCAAGATTGCCCCTTCCACCTTTCCAAACAGAAAATGCGGGGGGAGGGGGTCGGGACAAGACGAATACGAAAACAGTAAGGTAATGTTTGCATTGCAGAACTTGGAGTACAAATTCGTGGATCTCCTGTCCTGTCACCTTGAAAAGGCAAATGATGATCTCACACGAGGCCATGTCTCTCAGCGCTTCCACCATTTGAGAAACAAAAGTATCGTGCTGCAAGCTCGACTTGAAGACGTTTTCAGCATGGTGCGTTATGCTTCACTTGTATAATGTGGCAACTGGAGGGAAGAGAGATTTACTGGATGGGACATGGTTGTTCGAGTTCGATGGAGTGAAAGGGAATGATATATTTCGATATGAATGGAGCCATATTTTCACTACCGTTACCCCTTGTGGTTCTCCCTGCCCTCTCCTCACTGCAAGCTTTTTTTCCAACATATCTGCTCCCCTCCCCACTCCCCCTTCTGAAAATATACCCTGGAGAATTTGGTACATCTCCCTATCTTTTCCCCAGCTCCCTGCTTACGTAGAGATCTCTGTCACGCACGCCTCCGTCCATGCTTGTGCATGCGCAAAATTACATACTCACATGCATGCATACGCGCGTGCACGCGTGCACACACACACACACACACACACACACACACACACACACACACACACACACACACACACACACACACACACACACACACACACACACACACACACATGTGTGTGTGCAAGCATCTGACGTGCAACACCCTCTCTGCAAAAGGCAGTCTGTTCAGCCAGTGCTCGAGCGAACGTGTTGGCTTGAGCTAGAAGGGAACTCTATGCCAGAAGCAGGACCCCACTTCCACTGCTCTTCATAGGCAGGCAAACACACAGCGCAAACTGGAGATGGAAAGTAAAGAGGATATGCGGTGAAGTCCGTATTACTGAAGTAGAGAGGCAACAAGGAACGTGGCAGCACACTACTAGCTGTACAGATGTGGCTGGCGTAGCTTCAAGTGAGAAAAGCTTCCCAGTGGCCTCCAATCACGGAGCCAAAAAGCAATGCCGAGAAAACTGTGGTTTCGCCGCAAATGAGCAAATGCAACAACCACAATGTCCATTGACATACCCAAGCCTGCTCAATCTTCTACCACTTTCTGTTCTTTCCACCGATGGAGAGAATGTTGGCTGTCTTGGTTTCCGGCTCCGTCAGCATCCAAGACACACGGTCTGCTTCCACTTTCCGGATAACGTGCCTGACAGGTGGTGGCGAGGTCTGCACCAGGTGAAGCTCAAGGCACCGAGCCTGGCGTTGCAGCTGCATCGCACTCCAGTACGCCTGCCAAACCAAGCGGGGCAGGAGGACGAGCCCCAGCTTCTGCTGAGGCAAGGCAGCCGCCCCATGAGCCCGGTCGCAAGAGCGGGCAGCAGAGCCTCCGGACTAGTCCCATCATCTCTGAGCCGGGGCGTGTCCAACGTCGTCATGCAGCGCCCGCTTTCGAGGGCTGCCAGCAATGCATTGGACCTTTCGCCCGAATCCCGGCAGTGGCATTAGCCAGGAGCTCATAGATCCCATGTGGCGTTGCTCTTTTGTTTCCCCCCAGTGTAACTTTTGTTGCTCCCCAGAGTCGTAAGGGGTCTTTCCTGCTCCCCAGGGTATTGGCGTTTGCTCCCAAAAGTCGGAAGGGGGTTTGTCTTGCTCTCCAGCTTAATATCCTTTGCCCGAGGGGGTTTGTCGTGCCGCACTGGGGAGCAATCAAACCGATGCCACATGAAAATCATTGGACAGCACATAATATGAGGAGTGGCAAGTCGAAAGCTTGCAAGGTACGGGGGAAGTTCCAGCCGGAGAAGCGGCACTCATGGCAGGGAAAAGTCTGCCAATCTTGTGTGCTTGGAGGGAGTCTTTTCTGTCAGCGTGGCCCTGCAATAACTGGATTTACGTAATGCAGCATGGACGGGCGCCTTTGAGACCCGAGTTGTCCGTATGTGGGACATGTGCAGCCTTCTTAAAGTATGCGTTGCATGGGGGAAAGTAACAAAGCAGTTTACCACACCGCAGGCCCCCACCCCCGGGTTGGAAGTATCCTAGTGCATGCAGCCGCACTACACCTCCAGATTAGGTGGAATGTTGCAGTATTCAGTACGGTCTGATTTCAGTTATATATCACTGAAATCAGCAGCCATATAGCTGGTGATACACCGACATCATAGAGTCTGCTAGACCCTCTTAGATCCAGGTTATAACAAAACGCCACGTGTCCCTGTCTTGGCTCCACAGCTCGTTACAAACGTGCCATTTCCAGCAGTGAACGGCCCAAACACCATCGAGTGCCTGTTCTTGACTTCCACACCACTTCCCACCCTTCCATGTCAAGCGGACGAACAACAGTGCCAGCACACGTATACCTCATCCCTGGGCCAGCACTACCAGAACATATGCCAGTATCACGTGAATCTCGAATAAGAATGCCACCTGTATAGGTGGCATTCTTATTCGAGATTCACGTGATACTTGCATGTGTTCTGGTAGTGCTGGCCCAGTGATGAGGTATACGTGTGCTCCATTGGCACAGTTATGTGGCAAGTATATATACTTGCCACATTTGATAGGCCTATCAAATTTTGCCCTAGGGCTAGCACCCAATGCTTGTGGCATTACCTGAGGAACGACTCGCTTATTTCAGGTGCAGTGTACGTGTTTGCAGCAAACCAGCACAGATTGCCACCGACCCGGAAGGGGAACTTCCTATGTCTTCGCCCTTCATTTTAAAATTTTGCATGTTGTGTGCGCTCATGGGCGTTGCCCACACACCCCATGTACACGAACACGGCGCCCACACACTCTCAGGACCTCGAGTTTCCATTCCTGACGCAACAGACCAGCCAATCCGCAAGGCCCCAGCGTCCTTGCATTGCAGTACAACTAAAACCCAGTATAACTAAAGAAGTGCCTATTCAGTCGAGTTGCTATAGCAACTTCGTAGTTACTCAAAACACAAGAAGCTACATGTGGGTGCGCTAGTAGCTACACACATGCAGCCTCTCGAAGTATTCTGGGACAACCTCCTGGCCTCTTGCAGAGATTCAGAAGGCCACATCATCCCGCCGTGTCAAATCTGGTCCATGCACGTGTCTGCTGCTGCCTGCTGCATGCACCTGGTCCTCATAATGTCTGTCTCTGTGGCACCATTTAGGCGCCCCTGACTTCAAATTCTTCTCATCAGTACAGGGCCCCCGGGAAAAGGGGCCTAAACCGAAGTGGTCCGAAGCATGTAGTTGGGAAATCTGTCTCCTCTTGGTGCCTTTTTTACAGCAACAACAAACGTGTTCGAGCGGCACTTCTCCATGGACAAGAAGCTGGTTCAGTGGATCATGATCAAATTGATCAAATCCTCATCATGCTCAAGACACAGGCTGCCGAGCATTTGGTGTACAAGGCAATCAAACTACATATTTATGAGGCCAAGCCTGTTGACAACTCGCCTGAATTGCAACGGTCACAGGGGCCAGGGTCTTCGTTTTCACAACAGTAAAGAGTATGTGACCGAAAAGCACTGCCTCAGAGCCCCCAAAATCGAAGAGGGTCCCGAGCCTGTCCCAGAATGATGTAGGCCGAGAAAGCTGGATAAGCTTTTGGACCTAACAAACAGAAACCCTTCAATACTTCAAGTCATTTGATCCGAGCTAGGAAGATATGCAGGTGGGATCATTGTTATTCGACAAAGCATCCGGCGCTTGTCTCGATGTTCCCCGACCAGAAATCTGATGGGTCAGGAATGGCGGCCCTTCAGGAGGTCAAGGTACAACTAAAAAACCCCAGACAATATAGAAAAGGGGGAAAACAAAGGGCCCCCCCCCCCCCTCGTGGAGAGTGCAAAAGGACGACTGAGGACGGTCGTCCTTTTGCAGCACGCAGCTCTACACAATTTCTCTCAAACGAATGGAGTGAGCTGGACGCCTGGCCCTACGGTAAAACGACAGTGGTATCGGCAGTGACCAGGAATTGGCCCCTTGCTCTCCCCGGTCTGATCCCCCAAAGACTCATATGCGGCCTTATGCGACGCTCGAAATCAGCGGGACAACACCATCACATGATTCACATCGCTTGTTGCAGGTCAGATAGGTGGGCCGCGAAACACCTCAACAACGCTCCTCAAGCCTGTTCCGAATGGCATCCAGGGAAGTGACTATTGAATCGAAGGAGGGCCTGGAGTCTGCCTCGTCTGCCCAGCAGGCGTGCACGAGGCCCACGTAGCTGGAGGTTGCTGAGCCCAGACTGGATCCCCCAGCCAGCTCTTCCTGGCTGGGAATGGAGGGCCTCTTTCTGTGAACCACTGTAGCCAAAACTACCTGCAGCCCCCCACCCCTCGCTTCCTGTCATGCTTGGATAGCGCAGGCGTGTTCATTCTCTCTCTCTCTCTCTCTCTCTCTCTCTCTCTCTCTCTCTCTCTCTCTCTCTCTCTCTCTCTCTCTCTCTCTCTCTCTCTCTCTCTCTCTCTCTCTCTCTCTCTCTCTCTCTCTCTCTCTCTCTCTCTCTCTCTCTCTCTCCACGCGGACGCACACGCACACGCGCACACACACACACACACACACACACACACACACACACACACACACACACACACACACACACACACACACACACACACACACACCAAACTCAAATGTTGGTTGCGGGTATGGGTGGAGATCCGCCAGGCAGGCAATGCTACTGCACGTGCTGTGCCCACGCCCGCCACAAGGAAAGTCCATGGAAAGGTAAAGCGCTCCCAAATTTGCGAGACAATACGAGGCACAATGCGGATCACATAAGGAGAGCGGTGGAGACCAACCTGGAAGTCGGAGAGGTGTGGCCAGGGAATCTCAAACGTGAGCAACTCCCACAGGAGGAGGCCAAAGGCATACACATCCGCGGCTCTGGTGTGCCGCTTCCCTTCCATTACCTGCACTTGCCAACTTTTCATCCTCACGTCTTGTCAGCGAAATCCGCAGCAGAACACATGGCAGAACAGGAAAATGAGGCATTGACACAGAGTGGCAAAGATATGAGATATTGGATTTGCTCAGCAGCTTCCGAGACACATTCAAGGCTGCCCTGCCATTCCCTGTTCCATCAGCAGGAGTGGGTGATGTGAGAGGGAAGAGAAGGGATGTAGAAGGATGGAGGGAGAGGGGGAGGGACATAGGAGATAGAGGGAGGGAGGGAGGGCAGATAGAGGAGAGGGAGGCAAGAGAACGCAGCGGCGTGAGCTATCGAAACGGTCCCTGCTCAACCCAATTGCAGTACCAAAATCAGACACTGTCTCGTTGCCAGTTAAGTCAGGGCCTTGAGCTCGGCATGGCTCGTCCTCTGCATTGTCAAGAAAGCCGGCTCAAAGCTTTGGGATGGACAACTGCCACACGCCCTTGTCAATGAGGCAGCCGCACAAGTGAGGTTTTGAGAGAGAAAGGGGGATGGGTAACAGCTGTTGAGCAGCAAGGAGAAGAGCAACTTCAGAGAGGAGGGGGAAAGGGGATGTTGAAGAGGGGTGGGGGGAAGGGGGGAGGATACCTCGGGGGCCAGCCAGCGGGGATTGTTGGCAGACCGACCGTTGCTGCGGGAAGGGCGCTCATCCTCCACATATGAGAAATCAAAATCAGCGATCTTGCAGTTCCAGCTGGCATCCACCAGCACATTGGCAGTCTTGAGGTCCCGGTGCAGGATGCTGGGCGTCCGATTGTGTAGGTGCTGCATACCCTGTCCGCCCATCCAACCACCACCTGTCAGACTCTCTGCGGACGAAGGACTCATGTTGTTTTTCAATGTTCCTGTGTCCCTGCTGCTTTTGGTATAGTATGAATGTGCGCACGCACGCGTGTGTGCATCAGTGCAAGCCTGTGTGTGGGTGTGACTGAGGCTGAGACAGCTGGAAGGGGGAGGTGGGAAGCGACCTTGGCAATTTGAAGGGCCATGCGGAGGCGGAGAGGCCATCTCAGGTGTTCCCGGAGGGCTGTGGAGCTTTGGGCCTGCTTCAGAATGTCCAGCAGGCTGCCCCGGGAGCACCACTCCGTGAGCAGGCAGGGAGGCTCTTTGCAGATGCCCTTTAATCTCACGATGTTGGGGTGACTGACTGACGACAGTATGTCCGCCTGCAGATCAGATTCACATCGAAAAAGGAAGATCGCATGTGGCCACATGTACTGCTTCCTGTTATGAACCTCTGGAAACTTTGGAAGAGGTGGGCAGCGGCCCCCTGCCGCTCCCAACCTCCGAGTGAGAGGTCATTTTGAAAGTGTGGCAGATATAGGGATTGGATGCTGAGGGATGACAGTATACTGACGTGTAAGCTAATAGAACATACGTATGTATATACTGACATCATGTGGACAAACTTGCATTCAAGTTGAGAGCAGTGATATTTCACATGGATGGCATACTGAAATATTTAGATCTGTAGGAGATCGGCTGCTCCACATGCATTACTTTCCGCTATGCAATCAAAGAACAGCATTTGGTACAGCATGGATGATGTAACTGCACTTCGCAGCCACAACACAGCAGATGACACTGCAGCCATGATGCAAGGCAGTCTGCTCCCCAACTACAATGCACGACAACAATATATCCCGACAGGCATGTACGCGTACCTCATTGGATACAGATCTCCACATTTGAGTCAGGTCTGCAGGGGCAGAGGATCTTCTCCGCACCAAAGGCGTTTCTTCCTGTTCCTGTTGGCTTAAGGAGGTGCCGGGCGAGGAACGGAGCAATTTTACTGCTACATCTGTCTCGTTCCAGCGCCCCACGTGTACAGTCGCAGTTCCACCGCGACCAATAACCTTCCCGAGAGACTGCAACAAAACCAACGGGTTAAGATGCCCTAACCGAGCCTCAGGTGATCTCAGAATCACAGAGGGAATCATCTTGACGAGTTGAAGCCAGCAATCACGATTGAAAGGCGTACAAGAAAGGTTCAGCAAGTGACCTATTGATGGTTTCGTAAGACCTCGGGATGAATCACAGGGAGGCCGAAGGAGAACTTGAGCGCACCACTTCTGTGAAGCAAAGGCATTGCAGACTTTCATCGTTTCCCATGGTGTCTTGCGAAGGCCTGTGTAACATTTTGTTCCGTAAAGCTGCACCGTCTCCCCGTTAACTCCCATCAGAATTCGTGACCAACTTTATAATAATGTCAACGTTGTAAGATAAAACCTAAAAGATATAAGCAATAAAAGATATATTGACAATAAAACTGATGGACAAGCTCCGCTTCCCAGCTAACGCAGTTTGGCGTATAGCGACCGAGCCTTGGTGCAAACTATCCTCCAGTCATATGCAATATCCAGTAAGTGCAGAGGAATTACGACTGTGACGAAAATCCAGCTGTTGACTATTGACGGTCTAACAATGATGGCTGCCTTGTTGTGTATCTCACCTGTTTGCTTCGAGAGACTTGTACCCGTGTGGTTCGGCATTCCCATCAATGAGGACCGCCCGTCCAAGTGCCGTAGTTCCCTCCACTGACTTGTCTAAGACAATTCAGTTTCAGTAATGCAATTCAGTACTTGGTGGCTGGTTATTTAGAAAGACACAACGCAACATGTAGGGCTGGAATGTCCTGCTTATATCGAGAGATCCCATCCCGCCGGTCTGACTTTTTACGAATTCAAGCGAATCTCCGCCACGTCCGACCAAATCAGTCCTCGGGCTTCGATTTCGAACCCTTGGAGGAACCCCATAGGTGCTGCCTTTCGACAAACAACGTGGCGGATCTCCCACTTCTTTACCAGGACCTGCCCCCCGTGATCGGGGGCCTTTTAACCGAGACGCAGCCAGTTTTCAATAGGCATAGTAAAACAGTTCATGAAGCCCTGTATGGGCCGCCACGTCAGTGCTTTCACCAGAAAGTTAGCCAGATCTTGTTACTGCAGGTGCAGTCCCCCTGCCGATAAAAGGACAAGAAACCGGCATTTCAACGACATCTCGGTCTCAAAATCGCAGTTTTTCGTGCTTTTCAGGCCCTCAGACCCCGATGCCGCCGCAATGCAACTGTACCAAACACGGTTTACTACCTTGCGTGGGGTACATCTCGACAAGACCCGTTGGAGGTCTTCCAGAGGCTGCAGCCTGCGCCCCGTGCTAAACACACGCAACGGATTTAAACAACCTACCATATTGCGAGCCCTGGTTCCAAGTGCAAAGGTTCATGGGGACCAGAATGCTTCCAGCAGGAGCGCAGGTGCCACCGTGGGCCGGCAAGGAAAATGGCTTCCTCGAGGATGCGAGTTGGATCTCAACGTGGTTCCCTACTTGGAAGGATGTGGCATTCTTTGTCTCGTTCTTGACACTTCATCTTCTTGAAAAACCACTTGAAGGAGGTGGGAATTGTAGATTCAGAAAGGATTCGGCCCTGAGGTAATGGAGATTCATCTGTAGAACTCTGTCTGAAGGGGCTCCACGCCTGGTGAACTCATGAAAGATGAATGATCATGTGTGGCGCACCGGGAAGGCTTTTGGAATATGCTGGGACGTCAGCCCTGTTTGAGCTTTATTGGGAGGGTGGGGAAGAGAGCGGAGGGAGGGAAAAGGGGGTGGGGTGGATCTCTTTCTCTGTACCTGGGGGAGGGGGGGGGAGGAGAGAGAGAGAGTGAGAGAGAGAGAGAGAGAGAGAGAGAGAGAGAGAGAGAGAGAGAGGAGAGGAGAGGAGAGGAGAGGGGGGAGTGTGCGTGTGTGTGTGTGTGTATGTGTGTGGGTGTGTGTGTTTGTGTGTGTGAGTGTGTGTGTGTGTGTGTGTGTGTGTGTGTGTGTGTGTGTGTGTGTGTGTGTGTGTGTGTGTGTGTGTGTGTGTGTGGGAGGGAGGGAGGGAGAAAGGGAGGTAGGGAGGGAGAAAGGGAGGTAGGGAGGGGGGGGGAGAGAGAGAGAGAGAGAGAGAGAGAGAGAGAGAGAGAGAGAGAGGAGAGAGAGAGAGAGAGAGAGAGAGAGAGAGAGAGAGAGGAGAGAGAGAGAGAGAGAGAGAGAGAGAGAGAGGAGAGGGAGGGGAGGGAGGGGGGGGGAGGGAGGGGGGGGGGGGGGGGGGGGGGGGGAGGAGAGAGGAGAGAGAGAGAGAGAGAGAGAGGAGAGAGAGAGAGAGAGAGAGAGAGAGAGGAGAGAGAGAGAGAGAGAGAGAGAGAGAGAGAGAGAGAGAGAATGGGGGGGGGGGCAGGTGAGAGATGGATCCAACCGGAGGGAGGGATAGGTGCAGAAGGACCAACACAGAAATATTCATGTGAGTCAGCGACTGCTGCGGTGGCAACGGCGAAAAGCCAATACATTCTGAACGTGCCTGAATCATCACAATTGTGATGTATATAATGTTTTGCAACTCTTCTCCTTTGAGGCCATGATGGATGTCACAATGCATGGCACTCACAAAAGATGTTGTGCAAGCAGTTACCATGACGTTGCTCTTAATCACGTGATCATGTGCACGGCTCCCAACATGATGGCACACGTCTTCACCGACATGTCGAGGATGTACATCCTCTGTGTTAGCGCACACAGAGCGTACGCGTGGGAGGGGGGGGGGGCGCCTCCGGCTTCAGTGTCCACTGAATTAAAGGTTGCAATTGATCCAAAAAACTGTGACCAGCTGGGCGAAACTGTGAGTGAGATATCCCATCACACTGCGGCTTCTGAACATTTGGTTTACCACATCGTCTATGCCAATGCGGCATCTACCCCTTAATTGTATGGACGTCCTTGAAGGAGGAGGAAGGTGTTTGATCGGTGGACCCAACACCTTCTCCCCTGTGATTGGTGTGTTTTCTCTCACAGGCAGATGCGCTCCTCCAGCATTCCCCTACATTCTGTTTGCTGCGCAATCCTATTCCTAATATGTAAAGGCCCCTTGTCTCCACATGGGATCTTAAATGGATATCCTATCGATGGCATGAATTCATGAAGCCTTCATCAAGGCTCAGGAGGACAGATGTTCTAAGGAGATAAGGCATGTGCTGTACTGGGGTCAATGAAAAAGGCTGTAGAAGACTCCGAACAACACTTACATACTGATGTCATTGCGCCAAAGACACGTGTACAGGATGCCATGCGCAAAAATGAAAGTTTCACAATGCGCAGGATGTATAAATGGAATGAAGTGCTTTCTCAAACATCACTGGACGTCGTCTAGTAGAACTCCACACGTGGTAATAATATTACATCATGCTTAGTTTTAATCCTTAGCCTGATGAGGCTATCCATCAGTGCCGAAGCCCGTAGGATGGTGAGAAGC
Organism: Botryococcus braunii; assembly: GCA_002005505.1. Classification (NCBI taxonomy): domain Eukaryota; kingdom Viridiplantae; phylum Chlorophyta; class Trebouxiophyceae; genus Botryococcus; species Botryococcus braunii. Next base: position 61,867 of record KV908403.1, read on the forward strand.
CTCCTTAGGCTATCACCTAGTTCCCCAAATGGGAAGGACGCACCCATGTCTCTGGCCTGTGGTCCCACATTGCACCTTCCCAAGGGTTTCATGGGCTGAAACGAGGATTGACCCAGCCATCACCACTGGGACGCCCTTACTATGTAACCAGTTCAGCATCTGCCCAGATTCGTGGACCAAGGGTAGCAACAAGCCAAGACCGGCACCATAGGAAAGGAAAGAAGGAAGATTACATCCAAAGACCACATATAAGGTAAGTTAGTTACTGTATTTGCGTGCCACAGACCCGTGAGGTTTGAGCTGTACTTGATCAAGTACAGCTCATGAGAGGCACCTCGTATACGTACGTACAGCCCTGGCCGGTAAGCCTTGCCAGGGCTAATGATGCCGCCGGCGACGCTCAACATGCTGCATTCACATGTCGGACCCCCTTCCCCCCGACCCCGCGGCGGGACGTGTGCACTTCTCAAGAGCTTCCGGAATAGACTCTCCATGGCCACATCCATATCCGCTCTCTACCATTAACCAGGCACCACTGTAAACAACGTTGTTAACGCTCATGATATCAGATATGATTATGTCAAAAGAATTCGTTTAGGAAAACAAAAAATTCCCCTGAACACATTCACCAGGTCGTGACTACATACAGAGTACTCGCCTCGGTCTGCGCCGTGCCAGCAAAAAAATACGACCCCCTGGGAGTGATAGGCTGCTATCTACAAGCAGGATGCTCACAAGGATTCACGTCCAAAGCGGAAGCTTCGCTGCTGCAACTGCTTGTCAATTCGAATTTATATGCCATCTCCCCCTTCTAAAATTCATAGTATAAATCCACACTTCGGGGGGCACACATCCTCCGTCTTATTGTCAGAATCTAGTAAGGGATACAGCATATCCTTACATTTATGTATGCATCAACATCCTAAAGGATCATGAACTTGATGAACATTGCTAAAAGATTATGTTTCCATGGTATCAGACGCCACAAGTAGTTGTGATGGCTCTCTCACAACGTGCACGCCCGCTGCCAGGAACAGCTTGCCCAACATTGCTGAGCTCCTCGAGGTGCAGCTTAGCCAGATCCGGAGTGCCCACAATGGCCAGGTCCCTTGCCCTTGTTACATCCTTGCAAGGCTCTGCCTTCGAGAATGTTAAGGCTTCCATTGCCACTTGTGTGCAGTGCTATCATGCGCAGTACCGCACATGACGTGCAGTGCAATCAGGCACTAGATTCAAACATAAGACACAATAATTTGCACAGCGTCCAATAAAACAATATGTGTTTGTCAACTGTACCCCATAAATTCTAATCTGCACCACATGTATGCTGCACCGCATGCGTGTATCCTGCAGCCTAAATACTAAATTCCTTTAGAGTGCACTGCATTTCATGTAATACACAGTACATTCTGTAGTCAAATGCAAACAAGTCTGAAAGAATGCGTCCGCAGCACCGAGTCTGTGACCCTCTGAGTTTGGGATCCACATCTGGTCCACCGCTGATTGGACGGCGCAGCATATCGGCCCGACTCTGCCAGATTTCTGGAACGTCTCACGCGCCATTCTATCTCTCCACAGTGCTGTGGCCGGTAGCAGCGGCTGTCAATACCCAAAAGGACTTCTCAAGCGCTTGTACACAAACACATGGTTGTCAGGCAGGGTCCGACTGATGCGGAGATCCGAGTCCACATAAGTGGTTCGGAGGCGCACTTGTGTGCTGCCCGGCCCTCGCAGCCCCTCCACAACGCTCTTCACAGGCACCGATATGTTCTCCAAGAACGGTGTTAAGTTGGTATTACTAACCTTGGTGCTCGCTACAGTCACCAGAAGCTCGTTGGCCGCTGAAGGCAGCACTGAACATGTTGTGACCACACTTCCTTTGAGGCCGGGGTACACCTCCAGAGTCACATCCGACACCAGCGTCCCTGCCACAGTTGTGCCACCCTGCTGTGTTAGCAATCGCCTCGAGGAGAATATGTGCGTCAGGGCCGTGGAGACAAGATGGGAGGATTGGGAGAGGCAGGAGGCGAGGTGCCTCGCGCCGGAGTTGGATGTACTCATTTGGGTTGCTTTAAACTAGGCATCATGCACTGCAGCAGAAGATCTCGCACCCCGACCCACAAAGGCCCCCTCCCTCCCTCCCTCCCTCCCTCTCCCCGCGCCCCCCCCCCCCCCCTCTCTCTCTCTCTCTCTCTCTCTCACACACACACACACACACACACACACACACACACACACACACACACACACACACACACACACACACTCTCACACACACACACCCCTCTTTCTCCCTCGGTCTCTTCCTCTTTCCTTTCCCTCTGTATACCCTCCCCTTCTCTCTCTCTCTGCCTGTTTTTCTCCCCATGTGTGTGTGTGTGTGTGTGTGTGTGTGTGTGTGTGTGTGTGTGTGGGGGGGGGGGATATAGTGAGAAGGAGGAAGTGGGGCGAGGGAGAGATAGGCGGGGAAAGGGGGGGGGGGGAGGGAGGGAGGGAGGGAGGGAGGGAGGGAGGGAGGGAGGGAGGGAGGGAGGAGAGAGAGAGGGGGGGAAGAGAGTGAGAGAATGAGAGAGAGAGCCCCTCTCCCTCTCTCTCCCCCCCTCCCTCACTCCCCCCCCTCCTCTCTCTCTCCCTCTCTCTCTCTCTCTCTCTCTCTCTCTCTCTCTCTCTCTCTCTCTCTCTCTCTCTCTCTCTCTCTCTCTCTCTCTCTCTCTCTCTCTCTCTCTCTCTCTCTCTCTCTCTCTCTCTCCCTTTCTCCCTTGGTCTCTCCCAATTTCCTTTTCCCCTGTATACCCCCCCCCCCCCTCTCTCTCTCTCTCTCTCTCTCTCTCTCTCTCTCTCTCTCTCTCTCTGCCTTATTTTCTCCCCTCTCTGTGTGTGTGTGTGTATGTGTGTGTGTGTGTGTGTGTGTGTGTGTGTGTGTGTGTGTGTGTGTGTGTGTGCGTTCGTACCTGTGTGGTTTTAGAGAGAGGGAGGAAGGGGGGGCGAGGAAGAGAGAGGCGGGGAAGGGGGGAGAAGAGAGAGAGCGCGAGATACAGAGAGAGAGAGAGAGAGAGAGAGAGAGAGAGAGAGAGAGAGAGAGAGAGAAGAAAGAGAACAAGAGAGAGGGAGTGGGGGATATCATGCAAGCATGATTTCCTCATTTGTTTGTACATGCATGCACTTGCATTTCTGCTTTGCTTTACATTGCCGCCACAGACGATGGCTGGATTGGATGTACCTGTAGATAGGAGTATGGATTGTCTTGCCACTCCCACAGTCGCACCAGGAATACTATCGGTAAATCTGCTCCTTCACACCATGTCTTAGCTGGTTTTCAAGGATTCACTTCCATTCTTAGTGTAATACCCTACCGTTTTCAACACACACAGAGATGGACCCTGTGCAAGGGCCGGAGGATATGAGATTGCAAACAGCTAAGACTCAATGTGTTCATAGACTTTGAAGAATTAAAACCATACATTGCTGCATAAAACACCTCATGTGACTCCATCGTCTTCACTCAACCCCAGGTGCTGCCACTGGCCCTGGAATGTAGCACCTTTCATGAGCTCGCTTCAAGGGACAGTAAAGACTCAGAGATGACTACGCAACAGGCACTGAAGAAAGCAAAAGCAATATCATTGCAACAACAATCAGGATGTCTAAAAGGCGCGCCTGAAAATGGCCTCTGCAAGGGGTTGACTTTGTATTAGGCCATTCTGGAAGGCCCAAAAGAATGGAGAAGATCTAAACTGCTCTACATCACTGTAGATCAGCTCCCATTCTCCGTCTAATGTGGCCGGTTGGCCTTGAACCGGTGCTTCATCTAAGGGCAGCTGCTCCAAGTCTATCAGTATCGCATTGATTCTGTCGCGAATTGAAGAGTTTGCAAGAGCTCCTCTATTTGTTGAAGCAATCTCTAGGAGCAGTTCAAGCTTGAGCCTTTTTAGCTGACTAGTGGCTCCTTGAATATCCGCAACGGCTGATGTACGCACGTTGCAGATATCGACCTTGTCCTGCCAGACAAACAAGAGTTCTTTCCAATTCTGAGTAACTACCAGATAAGTTATGAAATATGTAATCCACATCAGAAAAGCGTGTTAAATTCCAACAAGTCCGGCCCGTGGTACGACTTCCCTTGCCTTACCCCTCTTCTACTACCGTATATTGAAAATGCACTTGACTGACACCTATAAATTTGACGTCTTGTATGAAAACGGACGCAGGATGACCTCGCTTGCACTTCGAGTTTATAGACCGTTGATTGTTTGATCCGCACGAAGGAAGCGATTGGCAACCCCATTTATCTAAGTACGTACCACGAAGTGCCACTTAGGACGCAATTCGACCACTTGGCCTATCAAAAACATAGAATCTAAGTTTCTTCTTCAAATCCTCTCTCGTGGCATAGGCGTACATGACGTGTTGTGCGGCACATCGCATGCATATGACCCATGGCCCATTGGCGCGCAGCGTGCTGGGCCCGCACTGGGCCCGCACCGGGCTCCGCTGCGCAGCGTGCTGCTCATCTCACCAACGAAGTCAAGTGTTTTTTTTTTTTTTTTTTTTTTTTTTTTTTTGATTTTTAACTTCCTCTCACTTAGTTGGTTTGGTAATTTAAAATAATAATTATGATAATAATAATAATAATAATAATAATAATAATAATAATAATAATAATAATAATAATAATAATAATAGGGTGCCAGTGACACTAAGGGACCGTTGGGTGACTGTCCACCAGTGGTGGTGAAATGCGCTTCCTTGTCAGCATCCACGTGGAGGTCATGTAGAGGAGTGCAGTATAGCTGAGATTGCTGTGTATGCACGCCACTACACCTTCTTCTTCTTCTTTCTTCTTCTACTTCTTCTTCGTCTTCTTCAATTAAAGGAAAAGTGAAATATATCAGTCTCAGGCCCCCGATGCCCGAATAGTCACGTTTCGACATCGATGGATATCCGAATGGCCGTAAGTGCAGAAATGGTATATGCCCGGGTAGAAGTCACACGATAAGAACAGCAATATAATAATAATACGCCAAGGAAGAATAGAAACGTCCATAATAATAAACGTGGTAATATAAATAATAACAACAGAACCGATAATGTGAATAATGTGGAAAATGTGAAGAATGTGAATAATAATAATAATAATAACAATAATAATATTAATAATAATAATAAGATGAATAATAATAACAATAATAATAATGATAATAATAATAACAACAACAACAACAACAACAACAACAACAACAACAACAACAACAACAACAACAACAACAACAACAACAACAACAACAACAACAATAATAATAATAATAATAATAATAATAATAATAATAATAATAATAATAATAATAATAATAATAATAATAATAATAATAATAATAATAATAATAATAATAATAATAATAATAATAATAATAATAGTGGTTGTTGTGTATACTGAGCTGTAATGATATAAGCACAAAATTGGGGGACACCCACACCCACTGAAAGGGGGGGGGGTGGGCCTGGGGTGTGAGGGAGAAGGGCAGGGAGGGAGGGGGGGAGGGAGGGGGGAGGGAGGGGGGGAGGAGAAAGACAGACAGAGAGAGAGAGTGAAATATTCTGGGCTTGGCGTATCCTGCATGGTGGCGGCACGGAGGGTGTTAGACGATGTCCTCCTACTTGTGCGTTGTTAAGTAGGCACGGACATATACAAGTCAAGGACTGGTTAGCAACTGATTGATAGACACCCGGAGTGCCACTATAGTTCCAACCAAGTGTTACAATATCTCTCATCTCTCCTAACAAGGTGACGCAGTTCAAACACGCCTAACCTGCTCTCACCCAGGTCGTGTTCATTACTTTGTCCGATGAGCTAAACTCAACTCTATATGTCTAACATGTTCTAACAATGTTCATCTGAGTGCTAAATCCAGGAATACAATAAGGATTAAGTCACCTGCATGGTGGCGGCACGGAGGGTGTTAGACGATGTCCTCCTACTTGTGCGTTGTTAAGTAGGCACGGACATATACAAGTCAAGGACTGGTTAGCAACTGATTGATAGACACCCGGAGTGCCACTATAGTTCCAACCAAGTGCCTTCCCTATCCGTGCTTGCCCCATATGCCTCCTTTCTACAAACGTGTCTGTAACTTGCGTTATGATAGTCTTCGTTCAAATGCATGTATTGCCTGGCAGAACTCAGGGTTCTGCCTCTCTTTCCTAATTGGTATTGTCTTCATACGGAGACTTGCCATTATTACTCCTCTGAGGGAAAGGCATAAAATTAATTAACACAACACTTCCCCTTGCCTTTACCTCACAGAAACTTGGCCAGTCCCAGTGAGTTACGATGTCCCAGAAACACTTGTCTAACTAGTGGTTTGGTAAAAATGTCAGCCACATTTCTAGCAGATTGAATGTACTTGAATTCAACCTGCCCCTTTGCAATAGCTTCACGTGCGAAATGACAGCTAATTGCAATATGCTTTGTGTGTTTGGAGTACACCGGATTCCTCAGGTGGTTTATACACCCTTGGTTGTCACAATGAATCTTCACTATCCACGGTAACACTCCAATTTCCTCCAGGAAACCTCTCAGCCAATTTGCTTCCTTCACAACAGCACTTGCTGCCATGAATTCAGCCTCCACTGTTGAAGTGGCAACAGCAGATTGCTTTTTACTTCCCCACACTACTGCTCCTCCAAACACAGTGAGGACAAAGCCAGTGGTAGAGAAGCGATGATCCTGATCACCTCCATAGTCGGCATCCACATAGCCTTCTAGCTCTATCTCCCCCCCTCCGAGAGTTAGAACCAAATCTCGGGTTCCTTTCAGATACTTCAACACACGGATGGCTTCATTCCAATGTGCTGTGGTGGGAGATATGCGATAACGAGACAATACACCTACTGCCTGAGCTATATCGGGACGTGTGGTGTTGGCTATATACAGAAGAGACCCTACTAACTCACAGTAACGGTGACCTGGAGGTAGTGGACTGCCAGCACCAATGCTGTCGCTCCCATCTCTCGGTGCAGGCCTTTGGGACATTACGAAATCTTTTGTCATGGGAGTATCAGGTCCCACTGACTCAAGATCCAAGCCAAATTTCTCTACAAGTGCATCGATTTTAGGGATGCAACTCAGGGTGATCAGCCCTTTATCTCTATCTCTCATCACTTGACATCCCAAGAAATCCTTCACTTCCCCAAGATCATGGATGGTGAATTCTTTCTTGAGAAGTCCCTTCACTCTCTCGATTTCTGACATGCCCTTGGAAACTATCAGAAGATCATCAACATAGATCAGCACATAGGACTTTCCTCCATCAGTAGAGCATCTCACATACACTCCCGCATCACTCTTGCACACCTCATACCCCATGACTTCAAGTTTGTCATTCAGGGTTTTGTGCCAGGCACGTGGAGCCTGCTTCAGGCCATACAACGCCTTTCTCAATCGGCACACAATATTCTTATCACCATTCTCAAAGCCAGGAGGTTGCGTTACATATACTTCCTCCTCGAGCTCACCATTCAGAAAGGCGGTCTTAACGTCCACCTGATGAATTTCACAGCCCTCTCTTGCAGCAACAGCAAGCAGAGCTCTTCTAGCTCCATAGCTACTAGTAGGAGCAAAGACCTCCATCACATCCACTCCAGGGATTTGTCTGCATCCCTGTGCCACTAATCTGGCCTTGAATCTCACAACATTGCCATGTGCATCCATTTTCACTGAAAATATCCAGTGAACTGGAATAACCTTATGTCCACGAGGTCTCGGAACATACTCCATGACCTCATGAGTATCTAGAGAATTTTGCTCTTCCTGCATAGCTGCCTTCCAGTATTCCCACTGGGGAGACATCTGTGCTTCTCTCAAATTAGAGGGAACGTGAATTTTCCCAAATCTGACACCTGTGTGCTTTTCCTCTGAATTGCCTGATTTTCTCTCACTTTGTCCAGAACCCACTACTCTTCCACTGACACTCGCTGAGTTACACATCACAGGCTCTCCAGTAGAAGTAGAATGCTCTCTCATAGCACGCTCTCGCTTGGACTCACACTTGGCTTTGCACAAGTTACTCTGCTCATCCCTCACATCATCCTCCCATGCACAGGTACCTCTCGGACAGTCTTTGTAATTTGGAATCCCTTCACATTGTCCAGACTTCCGATTCACCTCCTCAGACACACTCTGACATGCCTGCAAGAGTTCAGACTCTTCAGGTCTCTCACAAGCAACATCGGGATATGGCAGAGTGTCTGCATACTTCCCCTGATTTATGTGATCCACATGCCTCTCAGACCGACTGCATGTCACTGTTGGGAGTGACCTCACATCTCTGACATCACTCTCCCAGGCACAGGTACCTCTCAGTGAGCACTTGTAATTTGGTCTGTCTCCACAATGTCTGTGCTCCTGATTCACCTCCTCCTCTCGTCCCTTACATGGAGTCAAGGATGCAGATCCTGTCTCCCGCTCACAATCATGTTTGGCTGGTGCAGAGAAAGCATATGATGCTTCCTCTGACCGGTGGCTGCCACCACAGTCCCGTCCAGGAGTGCTCTGACTGGACGGGTTGCCAGAAGAACTCTGCATGGTCACATCTCTTACATTTCTCTCAGTCACTGAACAAGACCCACCCATACTGCTCAGCTCCCCGGGACCATTTGCAGCTTTGCATGTAGCTGCCCCCCTCACTGCACTCACATGCAATTCATGCCCCTCATGTGAATCACCCTCTAGCTGCACTTCCCCTGGTCCCTGTGACAGAGAGTCACATTCAGTCAACCCCTCTCGCTCTCTGCTCTCTCCCTTCTCCTGTGGCAGCAGGAGGTCTTTGGCGGCAGTGCGTTGTTCGTGTCGTTGAGCCCGGGTCAGGCCATCCAATTGGTGGTTGCGGCAATCAGACCTAGTTGGTCTGAGGACCTCCTGGGCTCGCTCCATCTGCGGTCGAAGGTGGGAGTCCTGTCTCACTCCTCTGGCTAAGTCCTGTACTGCCTCCAGGGTTTGATCCATCTCCACTGGGTCACACAGTCTTCTGGATTCAGGCTCGGGCTCAGCCTCACTGGGGGGTCCTGTGACAGGCTGTGTGGGGAGGTTGCTGGAGGCTGGCAGGTACTCAGGCTCACTGTGTGGGTCATCAAGATCTGTCTCAAGGCTGATGTTGGTTGTGCCAGGGGAGGTGCCGGGAAAGACTGGGGGAGTGTCACTTGCAGAGGGCTCAGGACACAGAAACTCTGTAGACTGTGTTGAGGAAACGCTCATGCCAACCCGAGAGGCTCCCCTGAGGTGCTCCACGAAAACCACATCTCTGCTCTCCTTCCAGATACCCCCTCCCACATAGATCCGATAGGCTTTGGAGGAGGCTGAGTAACCAGTAAGCATCCCTGGCACAGTTTTAGGGGAAAACACAGAGCGCTGGACATCAGGAATGTGCACAAAGGCCAAGCAACCCCAGGTACGCAGTGGGGTTACATTTGGTTTGTAGCCAAAAAATAATTCTGATGGCGTGCGGTCCCTCCCGGTACTGGGACCCATGTTCAGTAGGGTGCATGCAGTTTCCAGGGCCTCCTTCCACAACGTTGGACTGGCAGCTGCAAAAGCCAGAAGAGTCCTGGTACGTTCCTTGAGGGTGCGATTGGCTCTTTCAGCCGCTCCATTCTGTTGCGGGGTGTAAGGAGCTGAGGTCTCCAATTTAGTCCCCTGGGATGCACAAAATTCTTTGAACGTGGCATTCAGAAATTCAGTTCCACGGTCACACCGGACACACTTCACTTTGGTTTTCTTCTGGGTCTGCCAGTATAGAATGAGGTCCCTCACAGCAGCACTGATGGCATCTTTGGACTTCACAGGCAGGACCGCCTTTAACTGAGATGACTCATCCAAAGCAGTCACCCAGTAACGTTCACCAGTTACTGCAGCAGGAAAAATGGGGCCCACAGTGTCAATATGTACTCTGTCAAGTGGTTCAACAGCTGGTCTACTGCTTATTCCAAATGGAGGCCGAGACGTCTTTCCCTCAATACATGCTTCACAGTAGACTGGACAATTGGAGCAGGGACATAGGGATGTATCAAGTCCCGAGACCAGGTCCTCATTGGTTAGGCGCTGCATCCATGTTTCACCTGGATGTCCCATTCTGCTATGCCAGAGGTATCGTCTGGCACAGTTGTGTGAGTTTTGGGTGGGGGTTTTGGACTTCACAGCAGCTGAAATTCTTCTGTGGTTAACACTGGGACTCAGAGCTACAACTTGATGAATATAAAATAGCCCTTTCTCTGCACTGATCCGAGACCTCCAGCTGTTTGGACCACAGACTTCAGTGAACGCTCCAACATCATCTGTGCGAAAGACTGCCCCATCCCGCAATGCTGCAGATACTGACAGTATGTTTGAGGTTGCAGAAGGAACACACTGAACATGATGTATCCACAGGGGAACTCCCACTCGACTGAGGATGCAGACAGAGCCTGATGCTACAATTCCTCCAGTGGCATCTGAAGTGGCCAGATGTAATGGGATGGGTTTGGCATGCACAGTTGGATTATGTAGTAGGGTCACATCATTCACCAGATGTACAGATGCTCCACTGTCCACCAGCCAGGATTGCAGAGACGAATTTCTGACAGGAGTCTTCAGGATGTTGAGGGAAATTATGTATGGCATACCTCCAGGTGGTGGAGGTGGGGGAGCTGGGGGTTGGAACCATGCCGGAAAGGCATCCAGTCCAGGGTGCGCCAGCTGGGCTGCAGGAGGGTGTGGGCCACCCATATGTGGAGGTCCCTGTGGCCACATTCCCTGCAATTGTTGGACCGCTGCCACTACGTTCCGTTGGGTCTCCTCGTCCCGCTTCCTCTTTCGACAGTCCCTCCAGTAATGCCCCTTCTTATTGCAGTAGTTGCAGATGCCCTTAGTCTCGGACTTGGCCTCAGAGACAGTTGGTTGGGCCTGCTGATGGACTGCACTGGCAGCTGGTGGGGTATTGGCTCCACTGGAGCCTTGTCCAAGAGCCAAAACCCTTGGTTGGCGAGGAGCATATTCATCAAAACCCACTGCAGCTGCTGTGTTGCGCAGAAGTCCAGCCAGCTTCTCCAGGGGTTGTGCTGCAGCAGTTGTGATCATTCCTGGCTCTTTAGCTGCATCAGGCAAGCCCTGCACAATCTGGGTTGCAACGTGTGCATCCAGTAGAGCATGGTTGTTCCTGTCAAGGCATGCCTTCAGGTTGATCATTCTGTTGACATATTGCGAAATCGTCTCGTCATGTTTCATTCCCTGGCTCATTTCTTGGAGCCAATCTGCATTGGCCTCGATATTATATCCACCAATAAACTTTCTGCAGATGAACTCATATGCATCATAAGCAGAGGGCAGATTAGACAGAGGTCCCAGCCATTCCTCTGGGACTGACTCATAAATCAGTAACATTGCGGCTGCGTCATGTGCTGTACCAGGCATAGCCTCCAGGATGGCAGGCAAAGACCCTTTTGACTCATTTGCTGCCAAAAATGCATTCTTCCAAACAATAATATTTGTCCCCCGTTCCTTCAGTTTTATGTGTACCTTGACATTTGTTGGGATAATCTTGGGCAGCTCATCTCCGCTGCCTCTTGAGGTGCTGGGAGTACACGGTTCTCTGATGGGTGTGGATGAGGCTGGTTCACTGCTTGACGTTGATGCTCCACTAGCTGATGATCCTTTCTTCTTGGAAGTCATAATTCCCCAGTTGTCTTATAACTCCAGTACTCGCAAGGTAGCAGCAAGATCTTACTTCTGAACCAGGTGGGTTGAGCTAACGGACAGCCAACGTGAAGGTGAAAGATGTAGTCTTTGACGATAAAGGCTCTCTCGTCAGGATTGCGGTCTCCACGTTGTCCTCCTTCTCTGATTAGTTCGTTGTATGACGGAGGTCCTGATCTCAAGCGCGCTGGAACGTTGAGGTTGGTGGTCTTCCTGGCTGTTTGCTTTGTCCGCTTCTTCGCCATTCACAGTCTAGTGAGCTCCGATTTAGGCGCCACCCACTCTCAGCATCCGAGCCCGTGGGCCCATAACCTGAAATATTCTGGGCTTGGCGTATCCTGCATGGTGGCGGCACGGAGGGTGTTAGACGATGTCCTCCTACTTGTGCGTTGTTAAGTAGGCACGGACATATACAAGTCAAGGACTGGTTAGCAACTGATTGATAGACACCCGGAGTGCCACTATAGTTCCAACCAAGTGTTACAATATCTCTCATCTCTCCTAACAAGGTGACGCAGTTCAAACACGCCTAACCTGCTCTCACCCAGGTCGTGTTCATTACTTTGTCCGATGAGCTAAACTCAACTCTATATGTCTAACATGTTCTAACAATGTTCATCTGAGTGCTAAATCCAGGAATACAATAAGGATTAAGTCACCTGCATGGTGGCGGCACGGAGGGTGTTAGACGATGTCCTCCTACTTGTGCGTTGTTAAGTAGGCACGGACATATACAAGTCAAGGACTGGTTAGCAACTGATTGATAGACACCCGGAGTGCCACTATAGTTCCAACCAAGTGCCTTCCCTATCCGTGCTTGCCCCATATGCCTCCTTTCTACAAACGTGTCTGTAACTTGCGTTATGATAGTCTTCGTTCAAATGCATGTATTGCCTGGCAGAACTCAGGGTTCTGCCTCTCTTTCCTAATTGGTATTGTCTTCATACGGAGACTTGCCATTATTACTCCTCTGAGGGAAAGGCATAAAATTAATTAACACAACAGAGAGAGAGAGAGAGAGAGAGAGAGAGAGAGAGAGAGAGAGAGAGAGAGAGAGAGAGCATGGAACAGTTAAAATTAAGAGTGAAGCCTATTCTAACCGCATGTCTTCCTAGTAATTACATCTATAAACAATGCAAAGCATCCTAGCATCTCCAAAGTAAGTGTGCCGCAACCAAAATGTGAGTCTTGGTGAGTTGCTGAGTACGTATGTAGAGGTCGCTGTGCCTCAGGCTCATTTGACCGTACGCGCAAATGAAACATTAGATACGATGTGGGAGGAGGAGTAAGAAGTTTTGTGAGACCTTGCGGTTTGAAGTGGGACCGCTCACCCCTCCCCCCCCCCCCCCCCCTCCCCAAAATCAATAAGTGGCGGTCACTTTGGCAAGTTGCTGCTACATGTAGATAGGGGCTCTGCATGTAAGCATGCCATTAAACGGTCCCTTTGTGAGTTGTCGTTAGCGCATGAGGCAAGCAAGCCATGACTCTAAATGGATTGCGAGCAATGCCCTTGTTTTCTGACAAGGCCCAGAATTTCCGTTTCCCCTTTCGTTTAAGGCCTCACAACTTGTCCCTCAAGCCCTTGCTCGCGGGCCCCGGCCCACACACACCTCTTTCAAGGGCCGAACCTTTGGATAGTGGCACCCAAAGCCATGCTGGCACCCTATCCTCGTCAAAGCACACGAAAATACAGCATGCAAAATTGCATTTCAGCCCAAAGTGACCCCCGAACCTTGTATGGATCCATACAAGGTTCGGGGGTCACTTTGGGCTCCGGAGTACATTGGCTTACCTGATAACTCACCCGCCCTGCCCGTCCCTCTGCAAATACACGGCCTTGTGACTTGCTTTCTAATCAACTTTAATATGGAAAGGGGAATTTCTTTGTTAGAACTTCAGGCGTGACGATGCTGGACCACTGCCGAGTCCTCCGCCTCCCCACCTAAGAAAATTTGCCCAAGTGCGACGAGAGAGTCAGTTCATCGTACTCTTGGCAGTACATACCGCGTCAGCACTAGAGCTACACATGCCTGTGTCTCGCTTCCGTAGGCACGTGCGGCTACCTTGGGCAATTTCGCTCTGTACGTTGCTCTGAACATAGACCGCCACATTTTTTTCGGGGAGTGGCGCATGTAATGTTGTTAGGGGATGGCAGTCAGATCTTCAACACTTGCTCTAGAGATCTGCAGATTATGGGCGGTGCCCATTGTTGAATGAACACCAGTGGGCAGGCCAGTCGCGCCTTGAAGGACCGCAAGGAAAATGTAGGGAAAGGTGGCATCTTATCGGGCTATTATGACACATCAACCGCCCCGAGTTATCCTCTCTCCCGGAGGACAACTCCCTGGGCTCGTCGCTTTTGGTAGTTTCGGGGGGCTTCATGAGGACGCTGTTGAGTTCCTTTCTAGCTAGGCTGCAGAGGATTGCTGGTCAGGCCCAGGTCTCTCATGAGGGGCTGGTTTGGGTTTCGACAATTCGGCGCTTGAGTTTTGCTATTGCTCGGGCGGTGGGTCCGCAGCTGGCTACGAGGCTGCCGTTGTGGGGTGATGAGTTCGGTTTCCCGCATTAGTTAGGGTTTGTTCATCGGGTGGTGTCCTGAACGGTTGTAAATGCGAATCTAAATGTACTGCAAGACATTTATTCACGAGGCTAGTGCAGGATGGTAGGGGCTTAGCCTGTGGGTTTTACAGGCTAAGTGCTTGTGGGGTTTACAGGGCTTCTGTATCCGAGAAATTCGTGACGCTGCACCCCACAATGGCCCCAAACGAGTGAGGCTGTACGAATAGGTGTGACGGCATTAAGTGAAGTACATGTACATGCCCTCATTTCCATCTTCCAATATCCCAAGCGAGAGCCACATACCGCTCCTCCCCTTGCAAAGGAGCCTCTAAATGTGTGCAGATACACAAGGAGGGCCGCTATCGTTGGCCCAGCGCTGCCGCCATGGCCTTTAGCTTTGAAGTAGAAGGCCAACAACATCGTTAATGTAATCAACCCAGTCCGTAATACCGTTAATTAACCCATGCATATGCAACAACCCATATGGGCACCGTGGCCACGTGGGGCGAAGGTCAGTGAAGAGTTTGGCGGCCTCACTACCAGTCAACATGGACAGATGTCAGGGCTGAATTTGATTAGAAACGGATGTCCAATGACTGCGAGGGCCGGGGGCCCCCCAACATACAATGACATGGCCATTTGGCGCCTTCAGAAGCGACCCACGAGCAGCTGCGACTTGCGCCTATACAACATAAATTGCAGGTTTGCGTTGAAGCGGTTTTGCTAAAAGCAAGGAAGGCTAGTAGCCACTGTGTGTGTGTGGTGTGTGTGTGTGTGTGTGTGTGTGTGTGTGTGTGTGTGTGTGTGTGTGTGTGTGTGTGTGTGTGTGTGTGTGTGTGTGTGTGTGTGTGTGTGTGTGTGGGGTCTGTATTATGTGTGTACTTGCTCCATGTCATTCTATGATGCACACAGCATTTTTGAGTACAGTTGGTTCCACTCTCATATCTCAAGATAAGTACGACATGAAAAGAATGAGCTCACGGAAGGTAAGGCCGAACAAGGAAAGCCACGCTTAACAGTCGAGATAGTGAGTGTGGGCTAGCTAGATATCGGTCCTGGGACTGAGGGTGAGGGACTACTGACTGACGGATTCGAACCGTTCCGGCTCCTGCGCAATCATCGACCGTCAGGTCTCACGTCATTACCTCACGGTGCCTGCGGCTACAGCCTCTTATCGCCTAGGCCTCGGTTCGTATTAATTATCATCGATAAAACGCTGCTATAAAAACATGGCTCCTGAACTGCATTCATTAAGACATGGGGTTTGGAAGTGCGACAGCTCCCTGCTCTGTTCGTTCGGCTCTGTGGGCTAAGATTGCCCTGTTACCAGAGTCTTACGGGACTCGGAATTATGTTGGACCTGCCGGCCGCGTCGTTGTCGGTGAAGTCTGAATTATGCAGTCCAAATGTAAACTACAGGACGTCCACATTATACAGACAACGGGCTCATGGTTTGATTTTTTCGAGACGAGGCCCCAGCAGGTGATATGTCGAAAAGCGTTAGCTTTTGTCAGTATCGGGCGCTCTTTTGTGTTTTATGCAGGGTGCATGCGCAATGTTCCTCTGATTGGCTGCGAATGGTGCGCTAGTGCAATGCAGAGGGGGCGAGTTTCAAACTGCGATTGTATCTGATGTCCCGGCTGAGCACCAATTATCGTTGCACTCGTTAGTGTTGCATGTCCAGTTCTTCTATCAGACTAAAGAACGCCCAGGAACTGTTAGATCGAAGGGCCCTTGGGCGTGCTCTCAGTGGCGAATGTCATTTATCTGCAAAGGCACACCAGTGTGCCTTTGCAGTCCTCTATCCGAACTTGGCATTTTACTACGCATGCCAACCTCTGAAGGGATAAACAATCTTGATTTCGAGATTTCTGGGCCACAGTCTTCTGTTTTGGTCAAGCTTTGTGGATAAGGTTCTGTAGACTGGCCTCTGAAAGTGTGGGACTTGAACAAATACAACCGAGTTAAAACCAGTTTCGAACACTACACTCCTGTATAATTGTATCCGGAGTTAGACGGCACTTCTGTTTTGTCCCCTCCCTCAATATGTCCTTGCTTAACTCAATTCATGCATCCAAGGAAAGTTCTTGTGACCAACTTGCTGTCTGCGCCTCGTGCAGGACTGGGATTCCAGGCGATCACACTTCCTTGACTTTGCGGGTGGCACAAACTGACAATAGCAGAGATGTGAGCCTCGCTTCCACATGTGGGGGGGATGGTGAAGCTGCTCCAACATCGCACCTGCCAGAGGTGGACATAAATGATGAGTGGGGCAGCTCCTCGCGGTACAGTGCAGTAGAGGAGCCAGTCCATAGCATTGTTGCCACATCAGACCTGAGCACGGCATGCTCTGAGGCGGTTCCGTACCCCAGCAGTCCGTGGCCAGGACCAAAGGGCATTCCTGCTCAAGCAGGGATTCCAGGCAAGCCCCATGCGGCCAGCTTCCTGCCCATTGCCAAATTGGAGCAGATGCTTGCGCTTCCGGGTGCGCAGCACCCAGTTGTACCGCATCCAGGCGTATCACCAGAAGCAGCAGGGGGCGGTAGCGGGACGGACGGGACGAGGACCAGTCCACCACGGAGGCGGGAGGGGAAGTCAGTGGAGGAAGAAGGCGACAGCCTGCCACCACTCCCCCGCTCAGATGAGATTATGGACGATCCAGTGGCAAAGCTGGAGGATTTGCTGATGAGGCCCGGGGCGCCTCATCCCACCATGCCCCCTCCTGACTATGCTGATAAGCAGTTGGAGAGGCTGAAGGGGAATGACCCGGCTGCGTTTGCCGCTCGGATGCGGCGGGCATCCTTCAAACGGAAGTCGGTGAACACTCCGGTAAGCCTCCACTCGAAGCATCCCTGCACACTCCCCTGTGGGCCCAAGTCCTCTCTGCTCCTCGTCATCATGAGTAATGCATTTCGGCCCCCTCACAGTCACATTCATAAATGTCATCATGGGAATGCGTTGCGACCTCTCACAGTCACACTCATGAATGTCATCTTGGGGAATGCTTTCCACCCGCTCGCAGCCAGTGTCATAAATGTCATCATGGGATACGCTTTCCCAGCTGGGAGTAGGGCATTTGGGGGAGTGACGGTGGGTTGGGGGCGCTGGTGCAGTTGAAATTGGAAGAGAGAGGAGCAGATGCCGCGGTGAGGATGGGGAGGAGGAGTAGACGAGCGACACCGTCGCTGGCGGAGCTGGGTTCGTTGGCGGAGGACCCCCTCTCGGGGCTTGATTTGGCAACGTGCGACACCATGCCTCCCTTGCACCGCTACCGGGACCTGTGCTCTGCCGGCTTCTTGGACGCAGCCCTCAAGATTGTGGAGGGCATCGTCCACTGCGACCGCAACGACATGCTCCGCAAGTGCGCCCCCTCTCAAACACTGCCTTTTGTGCTTCGTCTCCCTCAACGTCGGGGAGAACAAAGGGGCGGTGGAGTCTGCCCTTGGGGCTTGCCTCTTGCAGCCTCGACTTGGTGCTCCTTCCGTTGTGTTAAATGTTATGGGCAAGGCGTCCAATTGAACAGCAGGCAGAAGTTCAGAACAACGTCGCTTGCAACTTAAGTCAGTATGACCCTGATGCTCTGGGCTACATGCGGACTACAACGGTTAAAATATAAAGTTTTAAGTCTGAAAAGATGAGGTAAAGGCAAGTTAAGACAGCGCCCGTAGTGCTCAACACTTTGGAATGGTTACCTCTCTGAGGCTTCACGAGTGATGGTTGATGAGCTTGCTGATGCTGAAAAATGGGGCAGTCTTGCCGGCCCCTCCCGCTTTGCGGCGCCGGTGTCTGTGGTCCCCTGGGAGGGTGCGGGACAAAGGAGCGGGTTGCCTCGCACTCCTACACTGCAGAGCCGGTGCCTCAAGAGCCGTATCGGGCGCTGCGTGTGTTGAAGCTTTTGCTCGACACATGCACATGGAACATGCGTGTGCAGTCGTCCCCGCAGGATATTGTGTATTATCAGACCACGGCGGGGACGACTCTTCTTTACAGTCAGGGCCGGGTCTGACTTGTTACTTAACTGCGTGGGGAAAGCCGGTGGTGGGGAATGCGGTAGTGTCATTACCTCCAGTCTCTGTGGTGTTGGTGGTGCTGTCTGAGGAGGATTGCCAGCTGCAAGTCCGGCGCGCCCAGATATGCTCCTTCGGGTCGGAATCCCTGAACAGGACGGGGTCAATCGGTGGGATCTCAGCATCAGTTTGCAAAAATCGGGGGGGGGGGGGGGGCCTATTGATGGGCGGGTGTCAAGACATGTGTAGTCGCTGGAACGGGGAAAATTAAGCTTTTGTATAGCTTTCATTGTTTTTTGTTGTTCATGGTTGTATATGCAATTAATGCTCAGGCTTTTTGCCCCGCGGCCGTGGATGTCAGGCAGGGGAGTGTTCGAGCCTCCAACCCAAGGAAGGAAGAAGGAATACTACATCCAAGGTGTTAGGTATGAAAAGAAGTCAAAACTTAAAGGAATCTGAAGAAATCACTCAGGGTTTGCTTGGCATCCGTTTTGACGTGCAAGATGCCGTATGGGAAGGTGGCTTGGTTAGGATGCCTTCCGCGATTTTTGGATCGAGGGTCGTTTTGCAGAGGTCAGAGCGGGGATCGGACAGGTTCTCCACCCCCCCCCTCCGACCTTGCCCGCTGAAACCTGAGGAGGGTGTGGCCCTGCTTGCAGAATGAGCCACAAGGACTTTCTGGGGGCTGCGGCGGCCTCCGCAACAGCGGGCAGACGAGCCTGGGCCGTCAAGGTGGCCATGCGCTTCACTCAGCTGCTGCCCCGCGGCTACACCCTTCCCGCCACCTACAACATGCTGGTCACGGTGTGCGTGCGGGCGGGGGACCTGCCGCATGCCCTCAAGGCCGCGGACATGATGCGAAGCACCGGGCGCCGCCTCGACACCATCCTCTACACCAACCTCCTGCACGGTGCACAACCACCCCCCCACCCTCCCCATCTCCAGACCCTGTCCTTCCTGTGTGACCTATTGACGCCTGATGAGGGCATTTCTTATTTTTATTTGTTACTTGTTAATTTTTTTGGGGGAAGGGGGGGCGGGCAGGTTTTGGAGCAGAGAGAAACTCATCGACATCATCACTCAGCTCTTCATCTGAGGATTGTTTTAGCAATTTCCGTTTGTTACCTCTCTTGCCCTTAGTGGGGAAAGAAGGGGGGGGAAAGGGGGGGGGGGGGATCCCACATAAGAAACTGTGCTGGAGTGGCTGACTATTCAGACTGACTTGTGTGGGGGTGTGTCTGATGTGACGATGAGAGAGGTGTTAGCGGGGAGTGGGGGCGGACACAGCGTGCGCAGCAGTGGGCGCGGCAGACGAGGCCTTCAGGCTGGTGGAGCAGATGAGGCTGGACCGCGTGCGCATGGATGCCAAAGCCTGCACAGCGCTGATTGACGCGTGCGGGGCCGCCATCAAGCGGATTGGGCCCTCCCGCCGCCGCGAGCAGTTAGTGTTGCTGGAGAGGGCGTCCTCCGTGCTGGACCGCGCCCGAGAAGGCTTCCTGGAGCCGGACCCGGGGGTCTGGAACGCCCTCATCACGGCCGCTGCGCGCTCTTACCAGCTTCAGCGCGCCTTCCAGGTCCTTGAAGATATGCAGGTGTGCTTCTTGCAGGCCGGCTCCTCTCGTCATCTCGGGATGGTGTGTGTGTGTGTGTGTGTGTGTGTGTGTGTGTGTGTGTGCATGGGTGGAAGGGGGGGTCTGGCGTGCGGGTGCGCGTGTGTGTGTGTGTGTGGGGGGGGGGGGGGGACGAGGGGGGCTGTGGAGGTGTTTATTGGGTGGGAGGGGTTGCGTGCTTCATAGGGAAGTGCGCACGCGAGAGCGCTACGGGGGGGGGGGGGGGGGGGGGGCACTTGCTCGCTCGCGTGCGACACCCCCCCTCCCCCCCCCCCCCTCTCTCTCTCTCTCTCTCTCTCTCTCTCTCTCTCTCCCTCTCTCTCTCTCTCTCTCTCTCTCTCTCTCTCTCTCTCTCTCTCTCTCTCTCTCTCTCTCTCTCTCTCTCTCTCTCTCTCTCTCTCCCTCCCCCCCCCCACGCACCCTCTCCCCACCCCTCTCGCTCCGTGTCTGTGTGTGTTTATGTGTGTGTAAGCGCACGCAAGCTTATGTCTGTGTGTGGGTGTGTGCTTGGACGTGTTGTGTGTGTGTGTGTGCGTGTGTGTGTGTGTGTGTGTGTGTGTGTTTGTCTGTGTGTGTCTGTGTGTGTGTGTGACTGACATCTTGGGGAGGGGGTGGGGGATGATGCAGGCGGCGTCGGTGATTCCGGATGCTGTGACATATGGGGCCCTCATAGAGGCCTGCGCCAAGTGCGAGCGCAAGGACCTGGCCCTGCGGGTCTACCACAAGTCCCTGAGGGAGGGGCACATCGCCTCCCTCCACATCTACGCGGCCGCTATCGCCGCCTGTCGTTCCTCCAAATCCGTTGACCTCAAATCTGCCATGGAAATTTACGCCGACGCCCAGCGGTACGGAAAAGGGCTTATCAGATGCTGTGTTGTTAATCCGTGTGGAATGTCGGCTCTGGATGCTGGGACGGCTCTTGTTCCGCATCTCGCCCGCTGTTCCAGACCCTAGTGTCGGGCTGTGGGGCGGGACGCCCTCTGTAAGCTTGTTGCGAAACCGGTCGGAATGTGCTCAGCTGTTAAGGGTGCAGTACGCAGTGAAGTACACCGCGATGTCTGTTGCATAATGCACGACTTGCTGAATTTGGGGTGATATCCCCTCCTGTGTAACAGGCCCAAGTAAATGTCACGGCATGCACACACCTGCAAAGAGGCGTGCGCGCGCACCCCCCCCCCCACACACACACACACACACACACGAGCGCGTGCGCGCGCGCGCAAAGAGCCTAAAAAAGATAGGGGGGACGGGGGAGGGAGGGGGGGAGAGAAAAGAGGGGGGTGGGGCGAGAGAAGCATGTGCCCTTGCGCGAAGGAGGGGGCCAGGGTAGGTACTAGAGGTGAGGTGGGGGGCCAGCCTGCCGCGCTGGAGTGGGGGCTGGGTTTTCATGGGGAAGTACAGGGCGTTGGTGAGGAGAAGGATGGTGGAGGAATGCAGGAATGGAGTGGGGCTGGACGGTGTTGCCTTTGCAAGCCTGATGCTGGTGGCGGGTGCGGCGCATCGCCTGGACGTTGTGGAGGGCCTCCTTGCTGACATGGACATGGACGGCCTCCTCCCCAACCAGGTACCCGTCCCTGCTTCTATTGTTATAACTTTCGATATAAAGAGGGTACAAAAGCTAACTGTACCAGTGCTGGTATCACAGAACCAACATGGTGTGCATTAATTTCCATATCCACCCCCAGGCCGTATCTGCTGCCAGAATAGGTGACAATGGTCGATCGTGTATTGGCCCCTACTTCAGGCACAAGGCTGTACAGGGAGACTTTGTCCGAAAAGTCTGGTAGCGTCAACTTGAGCTTCCTTCAAACACGTCCCTACCGATTGGGGATGTGATGCCGCCAAGGACAGCGAATTTCAGGGAGGAGGAAAGCGTTTAGAGCGGGGGTTTATTTTTGTGTGTGGTACAACTTGCTCTATATCTCCGCCATGGGTTTTTTGGTGGAGATTTTGACGGGTGGCAGCATGGGGTGGCGGTACAGGAGGCCATGTCAGCATGGATACAGGTACTGCTGATGAACGGGATGCTGGAGCGGGCGCGGGAAGTGTACGATCGGATTCAGGCCTACGGCATGCGGCCCAACCTGACAGCCTACACGCTGCTCATCAATGAGTATGGCAAAGCGTACCGGCTGGGTGATGCAGTACGCATGGTACGGGACCTTGTCCAGGGGGGCCTCTCTCCGGACCAGCACACGTACAGCGCCATTCTCAATGCCTGTCAGCACGCCTCGGAAGGCCAGCTCGCTTTTCAGATCTACAGGTTAGCTCTCTCCCCCCGCCCCCCTTTTACACTTCCTCTGCCCCATTTCCCTTTCCCTTCGCCCTTAACCCGTCCTCTCCTCTTTTGCCCGTCCCCCCCCCCCCCCTTCTCTCCAGCCCTCCCTAAGCTGCCACTGCTTGCGGTAGGATTGCCTGGAGGGGCTTAGCGCTTTCTTCCCCGTACCTGCGTGGCTGACTGTGGTTATCTTCGGGGGAGCCCAGTCGTGTGTGAGTGGGAAACAGGGGGGGCCTCTCAAATTGGGGGTTGAAACCGAGTATGAGGGAGGGAAAGGAGGTGAGCGAGGCGGGAATGCAAATTGAAAGGCGGGACAGCGAACCGAGCGGCAGGACTGGAAACTGAGCGGTGGGACTGCAATACGCAGGCTGATGAAGCAGCAGGGGATCCAGATCAACAACACCATCTGTTATGTGATGCTGCGGGTGTGCTTCAACAAGCAGCGCTCCCTATGGTGGCCGGGGGGGTACCCGCCCTCCGAGGATTCCTCTGCGCAGGTGCGGGCTCCCCCGCCCCTTCCCTTCTGGGCTCCTCCCTTTCCTTTCTGGGCGATTTTCGGAGCCCCAGGCCTTGTGTGGGGTCATTTGAAGTGGCCTTCAGTGCTGTGTTGCGGGTGGCCTGGCTTGCGGTTGGGCTTGAAGTCATGCTTGCGTGAGCAGTCCTGCTCTCCCTGCCTGTGTATGTAGTTGAAACACTTTGTTTGCAATGGTGATAGGATGTTACTAACATGCCATCATGGATGAAGTGTTAAGTCAACAACAACATCATCATTATAGTCAATGGTTTATTGTTTTCAAGTTTCGCTTCTTGACTTCTTGCTTTTATCTTTTGGCGGTGGATAAGAATGATGTGAAGATGGGTCCTCACGGAAATGCTCGGAACTGAAAGAAGCTTGACAGGTCTAATCCAAAGCTTAACCTGCCATATAATGCGATCTGATCCTTGCTTTTTGAGTGGCCCTTGCTGGGTCATGTCTAGGACAGAATATGAGGGGCGGGGAGGGGGAGGGCAGGACAAGGAGGGGAGCCATCCCGCAGCCGGGAGGACCCTCATCAAGGCCCTGGGCGGAAAGGAGGAGCTGGTCGAGGGTCCCCTGGGGGACTCTGACTGGGGGCGCTGGGCCCACGCTGTGTACCGCGACCTTCTGGCAGCTGGCCACAAGCCGGATCCCAATGTATTGGATAAGCTGGTGGCCTGCTTCCGCATTCCGTACCGCCCCGACGAAGAGCACCAGCGCCGAAAAGACGCCCTCCAGTGTGATGCTGGCCTGGTGTGCCCCCCCCCTTCCCCCGCATTTCCCATTTCGTTTTCCTTTTACCTTTTCTTCTCCGTTCAGGTCCTTTTTCGTTGTTCTTCACCTTCCATTTTCTATTTTTCCTCTTCCCCTTCCACTTATTTCCTTTTTATTTCTTTGTCCTTCTCTTTGCCTTCCAATTTTCATTTTCCTTTTCTCACCTTTCCATCTTCTAATTTTCCCTCTTTCTCCCCTTGCACTTGTTCCTCCTTGTATCTTCTTGCTTTCTCTTCCCCCATTTCGTTCTTGTTTCTTTCCCTTTACTTCCCCCCATTTTTCTTCTTTTCCCTCTGCTTTTCCAGCCTCGTTCCTCCCGCTGTGTTTTTAACACAGCGGTTGAGCTGTAAGCGATTGTGATCTTAAAAGAGGGGGGTGGGGTGTAAGAGGTTGAGATAAAGCAGTTGCGATGTTGGAGGGGTTGAGGAGGTTGAGTTTTAAGGAGAGGGGAGATGTAAGAGAGTTTGAGATGGAAGGGGTTTATGCAAGGCGGTGAGATGGAAGAGAGATGGAGATGTGCAGAGGTTGAACTGTTAGAAGGAGAGGCAAGTCGTAAGCGGTTGCGACGAAAAAGAGCTTGAGATGGACGAGGTTGATGAAAGAGGGCAAGATGCAAGAGAGATTGAGATGTAAGAGAGGGAGAGGGGTGGGGGCGTGCGCAGGCGGGGCTGCTATCGCCGCCGTTGGGGCTGACGCAGGCGCAGGGCCTGGAAAATTGTTTTGACGGGCGCGCGGTGCGCATCGTGGAGGAGGCCATCAGCATTGGAGCCCTGCCGCAGTTCAGGCTGGACAACAGCGAGATGGACTTGCAGGAGCTGCCCCCCACGCTGGCAGAGGTGTACCTCCTGTCCATCGTTCGCGCCCTCCAGCGTGCACAGCACAGCAGGTGGGCCCTCTCCCCCCCCCCCCCCCCCGTCACGCCCGCTGACGCAGCCCAGGATGGGGCCGCCCTCTTACCTGTTGATTTACCCGGATGTTTTGCAGATGATTTCCATGGATGTTTTGCAGAGAGACCGCACAGGAAGGGGCAGGGGAGAGAAAGCGTTGGGTTTCTTGGGCTAGGCCCGTTCGACCCCGGGGTGCTAGCAAGGCGGCCGCCCGGAGGAGGTGGGGGTTATGCAGAGGTAGATGATAAGGATGGTGTGGTGGAGGAGGAGGCTACAGGAGAGCGTTGATTTACTGCAACAACTTTGTCACGCCAATCCGTTGCGAGGGGTTTTTTTTGGGGGGGGGGGGTTGGGATCTACGTGAGTTGGTGCTTGAAATGCGGCTGGCAAAGGAGGGACGTGGGGCAGGTGCAGGGCAAAAGCGTTTGAGGTTGAGATGGAGGTATGTGAGGTGGGTGGCTGCGAACATGCGTATTGGACGTAGAGGGGGGGGAAGTGCAAACTCAGGTTTGAGTCTAGACTTCATCGCGTCCCCGTGGCCAAAGCTGTCATGTGGGAAGTGGGCCTGCGCTTGCCTCCCACTGCTCTGGGCTCCTAGATAGGGTGACCTCCAGCTTGCCCACCCTTATAATAGCAAAGTCGGGGAGCAGAGGAGACGTGCGTGTGTGTGTGTGTGTGTGTGTGTGTGTGTGTGTGTGTGTCCGTGTGCGTGTGTGTGTGTGTGTCTGTGTCTGTGTGTGTGTGTGTGTGTGTGTGTGTGTGTGTGCATGCGTGCCTGACTGTCTGCCTGCCTGCACGGGTGCGCGTGCGTGCCGGGGGGGGGGGGGGGAGGAGGTGGAGGTAGTTTTGGGATGTGTGTGGAACTGGAAGTTTCTGAGAGCCCCATGGCACTCGGGTGAGGTGGAAGAGGATGGGGGCCTTGGGGAGCAGGGGCTACAAATTCAGCGACCTGGTGCTGCGGGTGCCTCCCTACGACCCTCAAGACATCTTCATTCCAAGCTACGGGGGGAGCGACTTCGAGGACTCTGAGAGGTGGGCGGCCCTCGCTAGGCCCGCTTTTTGTCGTGCCAATTGCTTTGTGCTTCTTACCAAGGGATGCCTGTGCTTGGTACAATCGGCGCCAGGCTTTTGCATTGCACAGCCGGCTGCCTGAGCTGGGTGCCCGGGGTCTGCTTAGGCTGAGAAAACGCAGGTGTATGAGCTTTGCGCACTGAACATCAGGATGCTAGGGTGTTGCAACTAGGCTGGCAACCCCATCAAGACTTCCAGACGCGCCCTGCGCAACTGAATTGGACACGATGTGCTTCACAACAACCCGGGAGAAGCCTTTGTATTTCCGCAGCAGAACAGCACGGCTACGGGAATGGGGATCCTGGCCCACTAGGTGCAGCACAGTGGGACCATCAGGGCCCTGAGCGAGATTTTTTCGCTTAGTGTGCGTCAGTTTCTTCAGATAGAGCCGGCCCTGTGGGGGGTGATTCAAGGAGCGCGGTGCGGAGGCCGTCCTGTCCGTCCGTCATTGAGGCTTTCTGGGGGTTGTGGCAGGGGCAAGAAGGTGGCAGACGGCTTCCCCCCGGCATCCGCATGGACCCAGGTGGAGAGGGAGGTGCGCGGAAGGCGGGAGACAGGCCTTGCGGTGGCGGCCACGCTGCGGCGGATTGGCCTCTGGGCAGTGGAGTCGGCCGGGGAGGGCCGTATTTTGCTTCAGGCCCGCGAGCTGTCCCGCTTTGTACGGGCTGCTGAGCGGTACGCTTCCCGCCCCACTTCCCCGTGGCATTGGACCTCTGTTGTGACATGTGACATGATGGAGTTGGGCTGGTTGTCTTGGACTTGCTCTCCTTGATGACCAGGAGTGTTTCAACACACCTTGAACACATGCTTACGGGGTCTGGCATTCCCTCTCTGGGTCCTGTTCGGTATTCATCATCTGGTCTGCCTAATTTGGCAATTGCGTTCGGCTGACCAATCAGAGTGGGAGAGGGGGGGGGGGGCTGGCCTTGTTGGCTGGGCTTTTAAGTTTTGGGGGGGGGAGCATGCAGGGATGCAGCAAAAGATGAGGAGGCTCCATCTGGCATTGTCGGCACACGGGAGATCACGTCTTTGAAGAATTACATTGAGCGGCAGGCCAGCAGCATTCGGACAGCTGAGTATGATGGCAAACCCCTTCCACACCGCCCCTTGAATGTGGCAGATTCCGACGCTGAGGAGGGGGCGGACAAGGCGGGGGAGCAGCCCGCTCACTGAGTCACTTGCACAGAGTTCTATGTTGTCAGAGCTAAGTCCTGGGCCGAGTCCTACATATGATTAAGGGGTGAATAAGGCAGAGCCTGACAAGTACTAAGCAAATGTAAGCCTTGGGCACGACAGAAGCAGTGCAAGTGCCAGCCAGGATACCAGAGCATTTGTAGCACACAGGTGATGGGATGCCTGGATTGTGGTTTGAGTTTACCGAGAGCCGCAGCTGGGCGAGGAGACTGGCGACTAGCATGAGGTAATTTGTTGAGTGACATCAGCCTCGTTATTTCGTTTTACCAGGCCATAACTCTGGTTATCAGGGTTGGCTGTTTCTATAGCAGGGAATTTACCGGAATTTTGATGTGGAAAAAGAGACGTTGACCGGATGGAGTCACTTTTGTGTGTGCCCAATTCTTTCTTTAGGCGTCTTCATGTAGGCAGTAGTGTCTTCGGGTGCCTGCTTGTGTGAAGCTGAAAGAGGTGCTGAACTCCTGAGGTGTGAGAAGAGACGGCCTTCGATAGTGGGTGCAATGAAGATCTGAGCACCCCCAGCCCGGCTGTTTTACATTGCAGAGCAGAGATAGCAGCATAGTCCTGGGTCTTCCAACTCTAAGTCTGGAGGAGATCACATATGCTGAGTTTGGTAGAGTAAAAGTGATAGGATATAGACGAGCCGGTATTGCCATTTGCAAGATGAGGGGGCCAGGAGCAATTGGACGGGGCTTCAATTGCTCGGGCTTCATCCGCCTTCAGTTAGCCTTGTGGAGTGATGCTGACAAGCCCGAGAGGGACACCGGGAGTTTTTGAGGCTGCTTGAGGAGAGTGTCCCTTATGAGAATAGTGTACCATATACATGCCGCTTGAATTACCTGCAGGACAAGTGCTGCTTGATTATTTTGTGTCTTTTGTCGTTTCAGAATTTCTTGTGAACGTAGGGACTGACCAGTATAGGGTCTGTGAAATATGTAGTGGCTAGACGCGTGCAAGCATTCTGTGTCGCATTGGTGGGGTACATCCATGTACTAGAGACAAACCTGCTTTTTCGGTACACTAGAAGTCATGTGTTGTGTGTGTGTGTGTGTGTGTGTGTGTGTGTGTGAGTGTGAGAGATAGAGAGAGAGAGAGAGAGAGAGAGAGAGAGAGAGAGAGAGAGAGAGAGAGAGAGAGAGAGAGAGAGAGAGCCCCGGCAGTTTCCAATTTACTGAGTTTGAAGATGAGGTTGTCATTTTTGAGGCCTTATGTGAATATTTCCTTCGTTCCTGACTATATGGCGTCCAGGCCCTTTCGACCGTTGCGCCCAGAATAAGCTCTGAAGCCCACATCCCATCACAAATCATCGGCCATTGCACTACCAACAACTGTTAGCGTCCACAATCATATGACAGTGAATCTCAATTATTTTCTGTCAAGATCCATCTGACTACATCTGCCTCATGTACCGCCTTTGGCCTGCAATCGAGCAGTCTGGAACAGAGCCGCGTTCATGTTCCTTCCCAGGTCAGGCTGCAACATAGAAGCATTTCATTTGACCAGGCTGTTGCCTGTTCAGAGCTGTGTGGTAGAACAGTGTTTGAGTCTTGGCGCTCGTGCAAGCTTACTTCAGTACTTTAGCTTCAAGGTGGCTTGCCAACCCCACGCTTATGGTGGTCAGATCCTGCTGTTATGGGGCAGCACATCCTGTAGGTAGCACCCCCCCCCCCCTTTTGGGCGGGGGATGGAAGTGTCTGCTTTGGCCTGGTGGCGGATCCAAAATGCAGAGTACTTTGGGGGGCACCTGCTGCATGAAGGTGAATGGCAGACCGCATGCGGCATTCACACTTCAGTAATCAACTCCAGACATACGTTGCACACAATATGTAAACATATGTTGCAGCAAAGCTGTGTGGGCCGGTCAAGATTGCAGGTAGCTGGCGGGGATGTGCCCTCAGGGCAACAGCAGGGGTTACCCATGGCCGGGCTTTCTGGTTTGCAGCATCGAAGCAAAGCTATGATATCGCTGCCATCAGGATGCCTTGTCAATCCAAGAAAGTGTGGGTCTTTCGTGAGACGCTGGTATGACCGAAATTAAAATTACGACCTCACCATGTTGAAAAACACATGCTGATGAGTGGTTTTTGGCAGTGTGCTTACTCGCTCGCAGGACCAAGTAGGGTGCAGAACAGTAAAGTCAGGCAAGTTCTCTATTCCATCCCATACCCTGCGGGAACTGGGGGTTGAAGAGGTGTCAGATGTGTACTTGCGCAGTAGCTGTCCTCTATGGTAGATGTAGCTCACAATGGGCAGGTTAATAATCAGAGTGAGCGTGCAGCACAGGCTTGCCGCTCAAGAGACAAAAGGCTCCATCGAGCCCCTAAACAAAACCAAAACTCCTACACAGTGCCAAACGGCGTCTATCGAGCGATGGCCTGACAAGCTTTTGGCGCACACTTTTAATGCCGCTGGGCATAGAACGTGAAATGTCCCAATGAGACTTATCCAACGCATAGAGATTGAGTCTCTGTAAAATCACAGGCCCACTTGCAGACCCGTCGAGTTGTAGAGAGTTACAACCTGGTAAGTTGTAGAGAGTAAATCATGATGGTCTTGTTTTCAGCTCGGTTCTTCCTGTATTAGTAATACAGGAATACTACTACCAAGTCAATACTACTGCATGCTGAGCTGCACGGGGGCCATCAAGCTCCCGGAAAACCCTGCCTCCAGCCGTAAGAAGACAGCATTCCATGCTGTTCCCTCCATGCAGTCCAACGAAGGTCCCTCATGAAACGGGAAGGGTCTCAATTGTTTTAGGTGGTATCACCACAACTATCCCCTCCACAAGTATGATTGCAGCTTCAGTCTGGAGGGTACGGACTGAAGGAAACCATACAAACTAGCATATCTACATGACACAGTTTCGATGGCCAGCTTTTGGTGTTAAGCCGCTACCAAGACACCGTCTGCCAGTATACTTGTGCTTGAGTTAAAAAAGTCCTATACCTGTGAGTCGCTCAAGGCTTTGGCTGTTTCCGTGTCACACAGTCCGTGTCACACAGATGTGTTGCCAGCTCTATTTGTTTCTCTATAGCCGCCTTGCTGTTGGGCAGAAACAGCTGCATCTTGCATGTCATTTGAGCTTTGGAATGACCTTGCCTTAGGTTGGTTGGTCATCAATGTGGATGGCCACCTGTCCCTCCCAATCTCCTTCGCTTTTGCGCCAGCATGTATGCAAGCTTCTCATGCACATTTTCTCGCTGCTGGGCAATTCGTGGCTACAAGCCCTAGTTAGTGTAAAGTCCACCATGCCATAACTTGTGACACAGATCAACTGCCCAAACCCAGCAACCTCTGTCCTGCATGGCTGGCAGGTCAAACCTTCAGCAGAACTAATGTCCTCTGAAAGTGATAGCTGAAAACAATGGCCAGCTTCCTCATGCACGCTGAATGACCGATCTCCGCTTTCTATTAATGAGGCATACAAAGAGGCCTACACAATATTGCCATGCCCAACATGGGTAATTGAGAGATAGTAGCCCAAAAATAGAGCCTTGGCCATACAGAAGATGCTCGGTAAAAAGCCATAGTAGCCCACTGATTGGTGCCTGCTTAAGTTGAGGTCCTCAGCTGGAGGACCTCCCTGTTCTGCGCTCTCTCATCTCTAACCCTCAATTCTCTTGCTTAGATCGCCAAAATCAAAGTTCAAAAACAAATGCCAAAGTGCCCTCGTGGTATTCCAAAAAGAGTTGGGCAGTGAGATGCAGTATCGCGTCAAGCAAATACAAGGTCTGTTCTCCTGTGAAAAGAACGTCACATTCTGCTGAAGCGATGCCCCGTAACAACAGTCTTGACCAGACTGCCAAGGGTTCCAGAATGCAGAACTTTGCGTGAGATTCTACCATAGGCCTTTTAGTTCAAGTAGCCATCACATAATGCAGAACTTTGCCTGAGATGGTCCAAGCTTGCCACAAGTCCAAAAGCATTGGAAGGGAGAGGCACTCTCATGGAAGTTAGGTTTGACATTAAATTTGAAAAACTCTCAATGCCTCTTCAGAATCAATAGCAATTCAATTTTTCTGCCCCCGTGCCACTTCTCTTACCCTCATTTGCCTTTAACTTCCAGAATGTTTTCTCAACCCTATTCATATGTCCCTCAGGAGGACTCGCACTCTGTACCAGTCTTCTGCACATTTGCTCCGCCAGACATTGTTCTGCAGCTGTTGCATATAGCCACTATGTACTTAGAAGGCGATAAGAGTGATGTACACTACACTTGCTAATAAAGGATTCAAGGACCTATAGAAGGCATAAAGGAACGACAAACACTTCACGCATTCTACAAACTTGTACTTGTCCAATGATGGGCAACCTTTCGAAAACACACAACCAGGAATGATTGCATCCCGAAATGATAAGCAACTGAAAAGCACAAACCTCACACACAGAGATGTTATCACTTACCAATGCGGTTGAGATCACGATTAACATGCATACTCATGTTGATCCTGTGGACTGCGACTCGACTTGGCACTTCAAGGATGCTTGTCGTGCCACAGACTCTAAGATTGACACTGGCTGCCAAGAAAGTAAAGGACAGTAATGCCAACAGTCTGCAAGGAGCAGTTGTGATCACTTGAATTGATCATCCAGACTGAAGAGCACACAATGGGTCGGACAAGAGGGAATGCATGCTACCATAACGCAAGAGGAGCACAACTAATGCGGAACAACGACCGAATTAAACAAGGTGAGATGAGGCATAGCCCAATGAGCTGAAGGCCCCTGTCATATCCAATCCCACATTCCTTGATGGCAATGCAATCCCTGTGTGATAAAAAACATAAGCTCATAAACTCAGACACACAGGATATCCTGCAGTCTGAAAGAGCTCAGAATCCCGAGTCCTGCAAGAGAGGCAGGCATGTGGGCTTATGAAAGACAGTACTCATACTCTTCTGCAAGCTTTCTAGAGGTCATGCAACGGTTACTGAGTCACAAATGGTACAACGGGCACCAGCACTTGTGATGCTGTTGTCTGAAACTCCATCTATTAGACTGTCATTTTCTGCACATACCTGCTACAAGGGACTACCTCTTCTGGAACCTGCAGCTCTGGAGGCAGCAGGAGGACACAGATGCAGATATCCTTTGCTCAACAGCACAAGGGAGCAGTCTCAGATGTCAAGTGCAGGAATTTGCACTTTGGCAACTTCAGAGAATTTTGAGTTGCCATACTTCTTGTACACAGCCTGCAGCTGGTTGAGGTGGGCTCTTTGTGCAACAGAGAGCAGGGCAGCAGCACAGGGCTTTACAGCCTTCTCTGTGAGACCTGAGTGTCGACGCAGCGCTGCGGGAAAAGGATCCCCTTCTCTGCTGTCCATCACCACAATCCGTCCAGCAAGGTACACTGCTGCCGTAGCAATCATGGAGTATGAATACTTTATCATGCTGTACTCAGGCAGCGATAGCTCGGCAAAGTATGTTGCCAAATGGATTCCACGATTGTCTTTTATGTCCCTAGCCTGCGCACATCCGCAGTACGGCATATAAGTCAGACTGTCCTGAGCCCATCTAACATACTTCTGTGCACAGTATGTATAGAGCCCAAGCCCACACAAGTAGCTGACACCAGGAACTAGTGGGGGATGAGATATCCTGATTTCCATTGCAGAACAAGTTACCATACTTATACAAGACTTTATGCAGACAAATGGAAATGCTGATGCAGTGAAAGAGCTACATGCCCAATGCTAGTACACACCTTAGCAACCAGGGTGCAGGACAACAGCACTACATACATTACTGGAATTGTTTGTATCACCTTCAACAGTCGCCCGAGGAAATTGTACGCTGTGGGGACTGTGAGGTTGAAACTCAGTGTGTTCAGCATAGTTTTCTCCATCTGAAGTATCTGCTCACGGGTGTAAGCCTTATCACTTATATATATGAAATCCCTCAGTTCCGGTGCCCAGATCTCCTCGTATTTGCTGGCAATAAGCATAGCTGTCACTCCTACCTGCAAATACAGACATATGCCGCAGGTCAGGTGGGTGCTGTGATAAGAAGGCTCCTACATGCAATGTAATGAAGATTGAGCCCCATATAGAAGCCTCCCAGTGTGGTTGCCACGTTATGTGCCGTAATGTAAGAATCCTGCAGCGAGGTACACACTGTGGACGAAGTCATGTTAGTAAAACGAATGTTAAAAATACATGTGTGGTTTCGCTTGGCAAGCATAAAGGATTTTGTCAAATCTTGCTGAAGCGCAACATCTGAAATAACCATTCGTGCAACACTTGCTTCAATCATGACAAGGCAGCATCACTGCCTCCGCGGGCTTTTTGTGGTGGGCTACAGAGAATTTTCATTGAAAATTACCAGTTGAAGGTTCTTGCGGGTGACAGGCTTGCGCTCCAAAAACCTGTCTATTATATCGACAGCCAAATGCAGTGTTTCTGGCATCAACTGCATGCAGGCCAGGATCCTCAGTCACCTCACCTTCCAAATAGTTTGAAAACAGAAAGCAACGCTTTATTCTGGTAAGAGTTTTTCGCCACCAAGTTTTACAGGAGCAAACCATACAGACTTGGAGCAGGTTCCAGGTTACACATGCTGTTTCAGTTTTGGAGTGCCGACTGCCCCCCTCTGGCTTGAGACCAACAAAAAATGCTTATATACCTATCTTTGCCTCCTCATGCGTGTGGGCGAGAAGGGGGGGGGGGGGTCTTCTATCAGATTGACAGCTCAAGATCATCGCAGGCAGATAAACCCAATGCACGCATGATACTGGGCATACGAAGGAGTTCATACATTTTGTATGGGCACTGTTTTATCACAGTGAGCCCCAGGGAGAAATTCTACTGATCGTCAATTTTATTTCATCTAAGACACAAAATTTCAATCAAGCCATGGCGGCCATAGGTAGAATATCCAATGGCTGGTACACTTTTGGAGACCATGGCATTCATTCTTTTGTTCTATGTCATCTCCCCTTTTTCCAAGGTCACCCTAAGGTTCTATGTCCTTTCCCCTTTTTCCAAGGTACTGCATGCGTTAGGGCATGCAGCACAATTGAGAAAGCTGCCCTGCCGTTGAGCTATTTAACATCTACATTGACACTGGACTGTCTTTCTTCGAACCACTTCCTGCAAGACGTTGGTGCTGTAAAACTCGAAACGACACTGCTAAAACATCGCCATTATAAATGATTTGAGGTCTGTCAAACACAGCACCTTGCCAGGAATGTTTGGAAGCAAGGTCACTGGTGACTTGAAGACCCTGTCAAGTTCAATACATCATGTACCCCTGTGAGCATGTACAATCCAATGTGGCCTCTCAGTAATGTGGGGCATAACAAAACCGCAGTGGGGAGATTGGTATGAGGGAAAGACCTACTGAGATAAGGCTGATAGGCATATCTTTCCTTTGCATGGCTAACATAGAGGATCCGCCCATACTTCTTGAAAAAGTCATTTTAGATGGAAATCGCAAGGGGGAAGGAAAGGACTACATGTCAGCAGAAAAACATTTATATTCACCTTGAACTTCAGGTGGACCTCAACAAGCCAGTCAACCAAGATAGCTCTCATTCTGTCGTTTATATCCGCCTGCTGCACCCATACCCTCCGTCGGTGACAAACTAATACTGTTCATAAAAGTCATATGTTTGAGATATCTGACAGCAGAACTTTGATTTGAGGTTGCCAACAGGCTGCAACAAGGGCGACCCACACTTTCATTTTCACCAATCCCCCACCCCACCCCACCAAAAACATGGGGGTTTAACTTTTCTAGCACAAGCCGGCCTTAGCAGGGCTATACCACTGACTAATTCCAGTCTCTATAGACTACTTCTCGCAGTCACAAGGTCTAAGGAAGCCCAACAAACACAAGTAACAACAAGCGCCACCTCCAAAGAGAAGCAATGTACGGTCGCTGTTATGAGACTGTGAAAGTATTGCATAACTGCTTCCAGTAAAATTGACCCTAACCTGACTCTCAATCGGTTCCACAAAACGCAAGTAGTGCCCACAGCAAATATTCAGAGAGGCTACATGACAAATGCAATCATGGACGCATGGTCACCTGTGAGGTCATGTACTGAGCAGAGGCCCGTGTTTTGGATTCAATCCTCCGATAATATGTGTAGATGTCAGGGCAGTATTCAACCACAGCAAGGGGATCTCCTCTGTCGGCAGAGTCGATATCGGTCTCGTCTTCGGAACCTTCCCCATCTGCTTTCTCATTCTGATTCTGAAGGAGTGCAGTCAAGCTACGTTCAAGAAGCAGGGAGCTAAGACTCCGGGTTGACGGTGAAGGGCCTTCTGCTTCATTGATAACTTCATGTGTCTGAACCACTCTTGCCCGAAGTACCTGCTTTGGTTTGAGACTTGGCTGGTTCTGCAGAACCTAGACACAACACAAGTGCAAAACGTCAACAGCTATCTTGAACAGAACACTCCTGCCTGGTTTGCTTTGCATTGATCTGAAATGCACAGCAATATCATATTTGTGTGTATCAATCAGAACATTGAGGGTTACTAAAAGGGGAGCTATTCACAGAGCATGAGGGAACCTGGGAGAACCATTACGAGGTGTGTCTAAGAGTGTGTGTCTCTGGGGGGAGGGGGGGGGGTTAGGTGGGGGAGGAGCAGGGCCCACATTAGACCTGCATAAACCATGTAAGTGGTTGAACACCAATTCAAAGCATCCCAACGTTAATATTCACTCCCAGTAGCTGAAACCCTTGCAGTTACGTAACATTAAAAACAGCTACTAGACTAAATTCACCCAAATGAAAATAGAAATTTTGAAGAGTTGTTGTGATTAAAGATAGTTGTAAGAGCAGAAGAGGTCAGGCATGTAATTATGACACAGCATGGTCCCGTCTGATTGACCAGCAGTCGTACAGAAACTGACACTTCCTTGGGAATTGACAGTCTTTATTGCTGCACCCTTCTACCATCACCTCACAACGCTATTTTTGAGGTATGAACAGGAAATAGGACTGGGGGAAGAGGGACGAAATTGGACAGGCAAGCCGTTAAACAAACAAACAGAGACACACACTCGCGTGCGTGTAGAGAGAGAGGGAGCATAGAAATGTGCAAGATCGGGTTTGGGGGTTGAAACATGTCAACTGTACATGTCAACTGTAAAAGGAAAGGTGGTGGAGAGGGGCGAGGGAGGGAGAGAAGGCAGGCGCATGGGGGGCGGGGGGGTGGAGGCAGAGGGAGAGAGGAGAGAAAGGGGGAGAGGGAGGGTTTGGGTGCATATGTCACAGGACATCCTTCTTGACATTCTCCTATCTTGGTGGGTGCGTTATGTGAAAGACCAGAAGGGCCAACCCCCCGCCCCCTTTGGTGTGGGGGGGAGTTAAGGGGACCCCTGTTAGGGAAAACACCAAGGTTCAACAAAAAAAAATACCCCCCTTACACGCACACACACCCCACACCCACACACACAGCCCCACCCCCCAAGACACCCAGGCTCGTGTACATACATACATACATACATACAGGCATCTATGCACCTCACAGGAAGAAGAACTGCAGCAGAAAGAGGCACAGGGTGTCTGTGTACTGCCCCGATGGTGGGGTTCATCCTGTGTGCAAATTACAGAGCGACAACAGGCAAGAGTGATGCAGAGCAGTTGAAAAAGGTGCACAATAAACTCCAATGGCTCCCACATCAAGACTCAAAACAATCTTGGAGATTTTACTGCCAGAGAAGACTTCACCGCTCTTCCAAAACAACATTGCTGATATACACGCGCCAAGAACCCATGTCAGAGAGAGCAGCTGCCGAACAGGTGTGCTTTGACATGAACCCCATGGAGATCTTGCTTGAAGAGAACTTCAAAGGTATAGCTAGGCAGAAAATTTATGCACCCGCAGTCATGAATGGGTTTTTTAATGCTATGGACGACTTTCACAGCAACTACTTCCACACAAAAGGTCTTTAGTAAACAACTGTGTTTCAAACCGAGAATAGGATGCCAGGCAAAACTTATGCTATCAGGGAAGCCTCCAGGGGCCTAGGTTGTGTGCAAATTGCAAAGTACCAATTGACTGTAGCAGAGCATTGCATTGCTCGGCAAGAGACAGCATCTTAAAGTGCTACTTGTTCTAGCTTTGTGTTGAAAGCCACTACAAGAAATGAAATCATAATATGTCCGGTAGTGTTTACCTTGGGATCTATTATTAAACCAGCTTCTTTTGCTGTTCTACGTGTCAGAACTCGCCCATCCCTTGCCAGCTGCCATACACAAAGAGTTCCCTCCGATCAGTAAATCACCAAAAATAACTCCAACTACGACCCGGTTGTTTCTATCACCTGGTGGCCTCTCATTGACACTTCTGGCTGATACACACTCCTACGTTACTATTGACAACCCAAAAAGGGAACAGGCAAGACTTATGAAGGTACCTGCGCGGCTCTCTTGGCTTGCTCTGATATGACTCCACCTTTTTTGGCAATTGCGTTCTCCTTCCCAGAGTTGTTTTGTAAGTTTGCATTGTCGTAAGTATTCTTTATGTCTCCCAAAGCCCTGTGAAGTTCCCGATATAGCCGTTGTAAGCAAAAAAGGTGACTCGCTCAACTCGTTTTCTTCGTATCAGCAGATTCATATACGGTTACCTCCTTCTTCCATCCCTCAGCTGTGGTCTGCCATCTACTGCGTTTTCTTGCAGCTTTGCGGGGTGCGCTTCGTAGCCATTCTCGTCAGCAAAACGCCCCACGGCTCCTCTATTTGTCCCCATCTTTCCCCTCCCCAATCTATTCTACAGGGCCTTTCAAGAAAGGGGGTATTTTGAGAAAGCCTTGATGCTGCGTTTTAACTTGAGAGATCCTTCGGCCATCTCCTCGTTGTGAGTAGACGTACATTGTTACCCTCACAACGCAAGCACAGCTGTCGCAATTTGCAAGGGCGTTGACGAAATGATAGTCGGTCTAAATAAATGGCGGAAGAAAAATGAACTGGCGTATTTCAAATTTATCTCTATCGCTCACGGGGATTCGCCGACTGTTCCCGCATTCAATTTCATTATGTCAGTGCTGACGAAATCATCAAAATTGGCCAACATTTGACGACGAATTACTCTCAAGACATCCATTCCGCCATCATGCGAGAAAATATACAAAAGTAGAAAAACATGCCAGGCTTTTAAAGAGTGCCATATATACATATTCCTACAGCATTCGCTGAGGGAAGAAAACATTACTATGTGGCAGTATTTTTTAATTTACAAAGAGGCATGATTTTGCCCTCGTGATTTGCATATAACCCATGGGATGGCCGATGGGTTGGAGATGCTTAAAAGCCTGGTATGTTTCCCTGATGGCGACAGGGAGTCTGATCTCGACTATGTACTAATATACTGTAGATTATATGTAACCCTGTGCAACACTCCCGACAAAAAATCTTTTCAAAGTTTTTCTCCTCAACTCATGAGATGGACTATTTTGTAGTCAGCTTCAGCACAAGGTTGCATATCGACCTTCCATAGTGGTCACCTAAGCAGCGCATGGGTGGAAGCTCAGCAGGAAGCTCAGCTCAATGGATGCAGGTGCCCCAACCACACCAAACCCTGTTGCAAAGGCCAATGTGCAGGGCGCAGACAAACATTGCATTTTAAAGTCCTGGCGGCCCGTGAAACCTCAGGGCCGGCCCCCACATTCTTCCCGCAGGGCGTTCTTCATTTCCTTAATCCAGCAGGCTTCTCCATGTACCATGGTATCACCCTGGCCGTAGCCCTTGAAACATATGTCCGAGTCTGACAAAATATGCTCCAGACATGTTTTGTCCAAGAAGGACACAGTCGCACTGACACCGACTTCCCATATTCAATTGAATTAGTCTAAACTCAGGGGTCTTCTTCCTTTATGCATACGATTGCATAAGAACAGGAGAAAAGATTTCTGCATAGATGATCCCATACTGTTCTTATGCAACGTATGCATAAAGGAAGAAGACCCCTGAGGTTGGCCATGCCTCTCAACATAAAAAGGATGGTCCAGAACACTGTGTCATGTATAGACTGCCTCACGTCCCGTAACACGCAAGAGCAACTGCAGCTGGTAGCTCCTATAATTGTCCTGCGGGGCTCAGGAGTTTCCTTATCTGGATTATACTAGAGCATCGGTGTTGGTCTCCGGAGTGTCTGGTGAACATTACACTTTGACAAGCTTGTTGGGGTACGGATAGATGGGCCAGAATTGGACGCGCATTACTGGGAAGTTAAAACAGACTACATGTTGAACGAACTTTCTTGGTTGCATGTCATCACCTTTAGGGAAGGAAGGTTCCTTCCCTCGTACCCATGAGAGCTAGCATAGCGTAGCGCAATGATCATATGATCATGCATGGTATCCACCCAGAAACTTGCACTGGTACCTTGTGCAACAGAACGACCACTTGTGCTTTGCTTCAAATCAATTCTCACGAAATGAAATACGATTGTACTTCAGTTCTGATTAAATCACCCGTTAATATCACTCGGCTATGAGCTCGCTTATAAGTATTTACACTGCCCTTTAGCAATACTGCGCACAGGTGTCCCGTTCGGGAACTGACTGCATATACCAGGTATGCTGGTAAACAGGCCAGCAAATAGCAGAACGCTTGGCCTGTGTCCTGCCGGCACCCGTGCTGTACACGGCCGTGGTCCCTTAACATTTGTGCCCGGCAGCATTTTGCAGGGCGAAGTTGCAACAATTGGCCACCTGGCCAACTGGTGCACGATCCGAGTTTAGCGAGGACTGGCACCGTCGATGGTGCTACTCGAACGCCAGCAATTGTATTCTGCTATATAGTGCATGGCTCGGTACAGATTGAGAGCTATCTAGAGATTGCCAGCTATCTACAGCTATACATGTCTGGAATGCACCCACCATCGCTCAGCTCACGGCTCTTCCTCTGTTGCGTACTTCATCACTCTTAAACAAGGTTACATCATACAGGATGGCATGCTCCGTGTCTCGTAATTCTGGAATGCCTGTCTAGCATCAGCATCTTTGGGTCCGGTATCTTTGATGAGGCTCTGTAGGTGAGCTTCTGTTCATAACCAACTCCTCTGAAATACTGGTTCCTAAACAGATTTTCAAAGAATTGTTACTACTACTAGGAGGCCGTTATGAATTGCTCCCCAGTGGGCTTTCTCTCCTGCAGGCTTATCCTCTAGGCATTTCAGTAGGTGACTGAAATTATGCAGAGTATATGTATTGGTTGGGCAAACAGGCCTTATAACACCCGTAGGTCCACATATGTTGCAGACTCATACACTCCTGCGTGAGAGTGCACGGCTCCGGAGAAGTGCCAGCGAATGATCATTCGCTGGCACGTGTGTGAACACCCACATGTGTGTGTGTGTGTGTGTGTGTGTGTGTGTGTGTGTGTGTGTGTGTTGTGGGGGGGTGTAGGGTGGTGCGTGCGTGTGTATGTGTGCATGTGAGCATGTGTGTGTGTGTGTGTGTGTGTGCGCGCGCGCGCGCGCGTGTGTGTGTGTGTGTGTGTGTGTGTGTGTGTGTGTGTGTGTGTGTGAGAGTGTGTGTGTGTGTGTGTGTATGCGTGCGTGTGTGCGCGCGCGCGCGCGCGTGTGTGTGTGTGTGTGTGTGTGTGTGTGTGTGTGTGTGTGTGTGTGTGTTATCGAGCGTGTGCTTATGGAGTGTGTGTGCGCGTTTGTTGTGTGAGTGAGAGTATATATAAGTGTAAGCCATGCCCAATGTACGCGTGTGCATTAAGGCATGCACGTCTGTGGATATACTCGTGCGCACATGTGTGTGTACGTGCAAGCGCAGGTGCTTGCATGCCCGCATGCATGTATGTGAATGTGTGTGTGCTGTGTATGTGTGTGTGTGTGTGTGTGTTTTGTGCGTGTGTGCTTGTGAGTGTATGTGTGTGTGCGTGTGCGTGTGTGTGCGTGTGTGTGTGTGTGTGTGTGTGTGTGTGTGCGCGCGCGCGCGCCCGCGCGCACGCACGCTATGGGCAATATATGGGTCTGCTTGGGCGTGCACGCGTGGGGTGAGTAAATCTAGGGTGGTGGGGGCGGCGGGCCAACATGGCCTTGCACCACCAGTACTGTCCAATAGAAACGGAGAGCGATTCTCCTATTTTTCTTTCTTTCCTTCAATTCAGTACAATAGAAGTGTCGCAAACATCATGCCAAATCTTTCATATTGCAGCCCCCATGCAGACCTCAGTGTCTAGTATCGGTAATAGCATTGATTTTTCAGATAATTATGTTGGGTACAGGTAGCTTGGAAACTTGACAGAACTTTGGATTTGAGTACTTCTTGTAGATAGCCTGGAGGTTGTTTGACGGGGCATTTCGCACAACATTAAGCAGAGACGCCGCACATGGCAATACGCTATCCTCTGTCAACCCAGAATGGCGTTGGAGGCTGGGCGGAAAGGCGTCCTGTACTCCTTCACTATCAAAGATCCGGGCCATGAGGTACACAGAAGCAGTCGCTATAGTAGAATACTTAAACCCCAATAAACTGTATTCCACCAGGGAAAGCTCCACCAGGTACAGTGCAAAGTGCATCTTACGGGTGTCGACGACATTGACAGCCTGCCCAACACCTGAAAAATGAGTCAAACTGCACAGGGAGGCCTGAACTGGCCATGGGTGAACGTAGCTGGTAGTTCTGTCAGAACCACTAGAAAACGTCAGCTCAAAAGAAAGCGCGGGAGTGAGGTGGTCACTAACGAACGCAATCGGAAACCAACAAAACAAAAGGGCCCAATTACCTTC
Source organism: Botryococcus braunii (assembly GCA_002005505.1). Taxonomy (NCBI): domain Eukaryota; kingdom Viridiplantae; phylum Chlorophyta; class Trebouxiophyceae; genus Botryococcus; species Botryococcus braunii. The sequence goes on from KV908403.1 coordinate 103,185, forward strand.
AGCAGTCGGCCCAAAAAGGTGTAAGCTGTGGGGACTGTTAGCGTGAACTTAAGGACGTTTAACATCATTTTTTCCATCTGAATTATTTGACCGCGGGTATAGGCCTTGTCACTGATGTAAATAAAATCGGTTAACTCTGGTGCCCAAATTTCTTCATACTTGCTGGCTATGAGCATGGCTGTAACACCAACCTGGCAGTAATACACATCTTAGTGGTACTGATTTGTTAACACAAACAGCCTAACATGACAGAGGTTTGGGACCCTTCATGGCTCAGACAATAATGGCATCCCCAAAACATAAAGGAATCCTCCTGCTTTTCGGTGGTCAAGAAGCCAAAAGCATTCCACAAGGCGTGAAGCGAGAGATGACAGAGCTGGCAGCTATATTGCAGATTAATCTTAATACCTCATCCTCAGCAATTTTTCCTCATACTTCGGTACCCCTAAAGTCACCCCACATTGCACTTTCTGGAAGCCAATTTTCCTCTTACTTCGGTACCCCTAAAGTCACCCTACTTTGCAACTATCCCCATATACTTCAAAACTTCAAAAGAAAGGTATCATGCGCACCAGCTGAAGGTTCTTCCTGGTCACAGGGCTCTTTTGCAAGAATCTATCGATCAGATCAATTGCTAAATGTAGTGTTTCCGGCATCAACTGCACGACCATTTGCAGTGGTAAAGGGGACATGTCCATTAAAGTAGCACTTACAGGGTAACAATACAATTTACGCATTTGGGTGCCCGAAGAATTGGCAAGTAGCTCATTGACAGACGTACGTACCTTGAACTTAGAATGTACCTCTACCAGCCAGTCAACGAGTATGGCCCGCATCTTCTCATTTATGTCACTCTGAGCCATACAACGATAAGTCAGGATTCCCTGTTGTCACTTTTTAACGATGTATATAAAGCAAGGCTGGAAGAAGCAGCAGGCTTAGACGGCTTGGGAACAAACAATAAAGGGGTAGGAATTTGCCATTTCTATCGCTATTGAGCATGGCTTAGCCTTGTGTGGGTTCTAGTTATAAAGACATTGTGATCTCCCTGTGAGAGTAAAGAGCACGTGCAGTCAAACTAGCCAGGTGTTTACCTGAGAAGCCATGTAATTAGCATTGGCTCGTGTCTTAGGCTCAATCCTGCTGTAGTACGAGAAGATGTCAACGACATAATCACTCGCAGCGAATGGGTTGTCCTTGTCCGCAGAGTCTATGTCATCCACGCCGTTACCTTCACTGGCGCTGGCACGTTCGCTGAATTCGTGGAGAAGTGAAGTAAGGCTACCCTTTGTTGTTGTTAAGGCTGACGGACCGCATCCAGCTTCGTTGGTACCTTGAAGAGTCTTAAATTCCCTTGCTTGTAGGGATTTCCTTTGTCTAGCTCCTCCCCGGGCTGGCAGAGCCTGCGCAACAATCAATTCTGCTTTGACTGCAGAACATCCAGACCAATGTCCAAGCCACAGGTTGCCATGAATATACTTCCCCATGAAATTCATTACCAACACCTTCAGGGAAACAGTTGCATTTCAAGCAAATAACGTTTTGAGAGGGGCGATAGAAGAACCTTATGGTGGCACATGCTGGAAGTAGTGCCTTCGTGAAACTGAATCTGAAATGCCACTGTCTTATAGAGATCTTCTTGTCTCATATGAGCAACGTTTAACGGGGAAATTTAAAGAAACGGCTCCTACCCACTTGCATATGGGTGCACATACACATACGCTGCCAACCAGGTTGGTTATCTATCTTCAGGCGGAGGCAAATGGGTGCATACCTTTTGGGCCACAACAATGCCAGCTTCTCTTGCTGTTTTCCGAGTTAGTACTCCACCAGCTTTCCCCAGCTGCACAACACAAATTTTAGGGCGAACACTTTCAGCAAACCCCCTATCAGGGGAATAAGAGTCATTGAAAAGTCGATTGCAACCTTCATATTCGAAGTGCGTACGTCGTACTATCGAGATTAATAGCTGCTTCACAGGGTCTAATAAGATTTATCAAAACCTGGAGATGTTCTTACCTGGGCAGCGTTTCTGCCTTGCTCAACATCCTTCTTGCTCGGTTGATTTTCCTTTTCAACGATATTCCGTGGCTTCTGTGCATCTACTAGGTTTATTATGTCTCCTAGAGCCCTGCATATATTCGACAAAGCCGTTAATAGATTTCCGGATCCCAGTCGTTACCGTGATCAACGAGACACCCACACACAATATTCAACCACCTTCGTTGTATGACTTTCGTGTTATCTTTTCCAAGTCCTTTTTTGATTTCTAACTTCCTTCTCTGAACCTCAGAGTTGTTCTCGTCCGCCGACTGAAGGGCGACTGATCTCCTGGCCGCCATCTTGTTCCCCGTGTTTGCACTCGCGTCACCACGCTTTTCAGCTTAGTCCTGACACTATTTCTCAGCTGTGCTTACAATAAGTGGTCAAGCAGAGCTCAACCAGGACCACCTTTCCCCGAGACTGTATCCCTAGGGGATTTCAGTGGGACCCCTGGTCCCCTGCCGGCATCGTAGGACACCGTCCGCGGTGCCTACAGAGACCCACCCCTGCCGAATCAGGGCACCAACACGTCAAGGCTCCGCGGGCCTGTCACGGCATTTCTACATACGTAGGCATTTGAATTTTCTCTTTAAAAGGAAAAGTGAAATATGTCAGTCTCAGGGCCCCGATGCCCGAATTGTCACTTGAAACAGGTCTTCGCTCCCTCAACGAACTAAGCGAGTCTCAACCACCACCCAACAGATCTGGCACCACCTCACTTATTCCGAGTCACCATGCACCCACTCTCCATAAACCATAAAACCTTAAAATCAGCAGGCAAGAAGCACCCAGACTTTAAAATTTCTTAGGATAACAGATATATTAGGATATGCGAACATCCATAGCGACACTACACATATACTGTAAATCTGCCAACTTTCCATGGAATCTGCTTCTTTGCAGAACTGGCACTAGTGGCATGCAACTCGAGCCACATATTGATAAAGTGCGTTGTAAAAGGCCCTATACTGTTTTTGGTCATCCCCCGATTCCATGGAAGGTCTGTGTCAGGTACTTTACGGTGTCCAAATTAACAGGGCCCTAGAGACCGCTGGACCTCACCATTGCATGGATCCGGGTCCCAATCACCCAAAAGAGGGTCTTTTGAAACAGTTGCACGAAGGCTTTCGGGAACCTGTGAATATGTCCCCGTTCCAACAAGTGGAAACCATCTGGCTCACTGCTCCATACATGCGGAACATGGCAAGAAGAACAACACACCACTTGAAAGAATCCTGCTGTTGGAGAGGGACAGCCGAACACAGATCCCCTGAAGGTCCCCAGAGTAAATTGTACAGGGCACGCATATTACGTAGCAGCGGTGGGTCCTCCTGGCGTACAGATCAACGTGATCATCACTGAACATATATCGGATCCAATCGGATAATCGGGCTTGGCCCTGCTGCAGGGGAGCAAGTCTTTAGCTGTGCCTTCGTGGATGTCACAACTAAAACCTTAAATGTCCTGCAGGAGAGGCAACCCTAGTGTGGCTCCAAATTTATACTAATGAGCCATGAGATACGTTGCACGAGAAAGCATTTACCAAAGTAGGCTCTACAGCAAAATACTGATGAGACAAACAATGTGTAAAGCCTGCGGAGAGTTTACTCAAACACCATATTGTAAGACGAGCTCGCAGCAACTTAATGTCAAAAGGAACGTCTGCTCTTTTAGAGGATAAAAGGCAAGGCTTCTTTCACTACTGAGAGAAGGGGGGGGGGGGGCCTTGGGGCTTTACGAGGTTTAAACATGTCCGACACGAGACACCTTTTTAAGTACTGCAAACTGCAATGTAGCCATATTCTAGGGTTGCTCCTCCATGCAGGGAGCAAAGGTGGAGTGCGGACGCACCATCTGTTGTCCTTGCCGCTTGCATTATAGGGCCGGAAAGTCTAACACACTGACGTGGAGGAACACTGGCCAATGAACGTAGCAGCTGGGCATGACATTTGTACAGCACAAGGCCCACTAATCCCCTACCATCTGAAGGCGACCTTAGACGTAAAATACCCAATTTCCCACTCTTACCGGTATGAGAGAGGGTCCACTTGAAAAATCCACATAGCAGACAGGTCGTCCCAAACCACGAGAAATGTATGCCAACCGGAAGCCTGCGCCCCCCCCCCCCCCCTCTCTTGGGGGGAAAACAAAAATGAGAAAAAAAGAGAAAGAGGGGGGGGGGGGGGGGGGGGGGACCCAACCCAAGAAAAACCCGCATCCATAGTTGCAGCCCCCACCCCCAACCCCTCAAGTACACACGCACGCACGCATGCGCCCATGGCCCATGAGATGCTTCCAGATGCTCCTTTTTTTTCAATGTCTGCTTCTGTACCACACCGCTTGAGAGAATAAGTTGCTAAGGCCATTCTATCGTGCAAAGTCACTTCTTCTTTCCTGTCTTTGCCCGCACACCCGATTTGCCTGCCTTCTTTGCCTGTGGCCCCATTTGCCGAGACTTCCGCTTCTTTGCTGTGCCATCTCCCTTGGGATCCCCTTTTTTCTTCTGTTTGCTGCCTTCCCCGCGTCCATCATCTCCACCACCAGGTCCCACCTGTGAACGTCACAGCTTCTCCTTGAGCCAGTCAGTCCTGAGACATTTAAGGACGGTCATGGCTGACTGCAGCACAGAAGCCTTTGACAATTGCAACCGCACTTTCGGAAAGACCGATGTCAGGTTGTTCACAAGCACGAGTTCTTTCCCGCAGCCTGTCTTGAACGCCACCACAAGATGCAAGACTACAGAAGATGTGGCTGTGAGGCTTCAGACAACTGACAAGCTACCCACATCATTCCCTCAGCAAAGCTATTGAACCCACAATCGGCAAGTCCTGCACATACGCTCGTAAGTGTCATGAATGTCTCTCAGCTTGCATCTTGATATTGTCCAGAAGGGCAGCCATTATCTTGTTGTGCGTGGTGAGGCACCCCAAAACCAACACGGAAGGTTTAACATGATGCTGCGCAATATCCTGACCAGAGCTGGATTAAGAACTTACCTGATAGTTTTCGTCATCGTCAAAGAGGAAGTGATCCTCTTCAAGGTCCCTTCCATTGTCCCCGCCAGGACCAGAGCATTCCCTTAACTGGAGGAAGCTTCCAACCAGAGTTTCCACCCGAGCTTCAGTTTGCGTAATATTGACAACACACAAGCTTGTTGCTGACGGCAGCACTGAAACAGAGTAAACCACGCCTTTCAAGTCTAATTGCAATTCTTCATCCTGTCCTGTACCTACAACATAAAGAGCACACAAGTGCCTCACGGCACATTCCCTTTGCCTCCTGTGCTGCATGGGTAGCCTGTAAAAACTGTGGTAGGGAGAGATCGTCAACTCTGCTGCAGGCAATCAGGTAAAAAAATGCAGGCAGAAGCCTTGTACATATGCAAGACATGCATGTGTAAGACAAAAGAGCTAGATGCATGAACGACATTCAAGGTGACCTCCTGGCCATTGCAAGTCGTATCTTTTGTGCAAGTGAGGCAACGTCTCCTCGAAACAATGAAGAAGTATTTGTACCCTCCAAAAAAATGTACAATGCCACAGAAAACTGCATTATCAACTAAATGCAGCTCATCTTCCGCACATATGCAGCAAAGTTCTCAGAATACTACAGCATCTACCTGCCCTGAAGAAGCGGCCAACAATTCCTGCATCTCCGGTTAAGTCTGTGCACGTGCTGTCTCGGCCTGCCTCCAGCTCCACCACGACCTGGTCATTCAAAAGGACTTCACTGAATGTTGGGATAAAACATAGGAACAGACAATATCAAGGCTACTGAAACAAATTCCACTACAGCATGTGACTCGCTTCACCACAGGCAATGACAGCGCAATTTGACAATATCTATTGGTGTGGATGCCTGCAAGGAACTCGATTGCCTGGTCCTCAAGCTCCACGTATCAGCAACTTCCATCTGTGTAGTCCTAAGCAGTTTGATATCCGACAGCGCTTTGTGACCCAACGGGTTAAGTAACATTTGGAACGAAAGGACCGTTGCTTACTTTGGCATGGGATATCTTTGCTGGCATGACCAAGGGTACCTCCCCTATTATCGTGTTCTCTTCTGTTGTAGCTGCTGCACCCTGCTTTCCGTTGCCACCCCCCAGCGAGAGTCGAGCAGGCCTTCCTGCCTTGAGTCCCACAGGTTTTTTGGCCTGCAGAGCCTTCGCTTTTCCTTCATTGCTCTGACTTGGCGGATTGGTTCCCTTCTGATCGGCCTCCTCTTTGATGAGGGCCCCTTCATCCTCCTCTTCACTGCTGACGAGGTAAAAGTCCTGCATTTTTGTCTTTCAATCTATGGCGCAGATCGGAAAGAAGTTTGGCAATTGAGAGGCTGGTACCTGTTGTTTTAGAGGCGTCGCCTGGGAAATCCATTCAGGAACAGGCGAACCACCAGACGAACGTCTCTCATCCTCCCGCAATCTATTTGTTGCGTTATTGGGCACTAGATTGAGGCGCTCAAAAAGCGGCATATCGTCGCTGTCAGACGACATGTTGCAACTGCTCTACCACACCTTACTTCAAATGCACACGGCCCTTCGTATGAATCAGAGCTGCACCTGTCAGCCGTCGTAATAATATATAGCAGCTGAAATAATCTTCAGCTTACCCAGCAATGGCAAGAATACTCCCTGAAACGCAGATCACGTTCCCCGGAAGGAACGATGGACAATACTTGCACATGAGGCAATCAAGTTGGAGCCACACGCACAATTCAAGGATCAGTACTTGTAAGTTGCTGTGCATGCAGAATGTGCGCGGAACAACAGGACTCCACAAACGTCATGACGGGGGATTGCGAGACTGCCCACTGTGACACCGGCGGTCTGGGAAGGGCGGCCCCCAGAGACCAGGAAGCTAGGGGCTCTAGCTTCCTGGTCCGGGGCTCCTGGCCCCCGCTGGTCATGATCCCCGCTGGCTTTGTTGAAACGTCGAAGGCCTCGCTTCAAGCATTTTTCCTTTCATCACAGAATCATTTGAGAGTGCAGATCTGTTGCTGTCAGGTATTGAAGGTTGCAGTAGCAACGCACGCACGTCCGTTATGGTCCTCGGCGTTCAAATACCCGAAGGTCCTTTGCCCAATGAGGAGAGGTTTCCCTGCAATCGGCAATAGCTGATGTTCTAACTCATTAAGGTTGAGGCCGCTCTTTCAAAGATGAATGCAACACATGGTCATAAGTGCCTTGATTTCATCTTCGGAGGTGCGGCGGTAATGAACATTGATATCCACACACAACGTGATAAGGTATCCATTCAAAAAGACCTCATATTCCTTTTGATACAGCCTGGGACGCTATAGACCATTGGATTGCGTACATCTTTGGGTTCGATGAGTCCAAGTATCAGTGGGCCGTAGACGAACTCCAAACGCTGGTAAGTTGAGCCTCCTCAAGCGGCTTTGAGCTAGTAGGACCTTATAGGAATGATATCAACATCCAACATTCTTTGCCGGGGGTCAGGAAACTCAGCGCATGCGGGACGAACGAGAGCAGCTATCATCTGTGGTTTGAATAGCGACCTCGTGGTGCTTCAGGATGTGACTCCGGTGTCTATTGGAGGTTCTTGTACCCACCATGAAAGCACATATAAATTGGGATTTGGCTGCCCTCTGATATGGCTGCTCATCACTGCACGTCCTAGCAATATCTCAATCAGGAACAGGTCTAGGCTTTGCATATTTGCTGCTATTCGGATCAGCATTTTGTCCAGTCAGATAGCAGAAGTGCATGAACACCTAACCATCTCCAAGTTAAGTCGGGAAGACGAATGAGTACATTTCATGCATGCTGAGCACTCCAATGCGCGAGTGACGGCGCACTTTTCACCACAATTTTCTTTGGTCCCGTGCAGAAGACTGGAAAACCCACTGAAACATACGTGGCGTTCCTCAGGGAGTGGGTTCATGCAGGGGGTTACGACATGGCGCGCGCACACACACACACACACACACACACACACACACACACACACACACACACACACACACACACACACACACAAACACACACACACACACACACACACACACACACACACACACACACACACACACACACACACACACACACACACACACACACACACACACACACACACACAGGGGGGGTACACAGAAAGGCTGCCTGAGCATCAATTATGCATTGGTCACAGGCCCCAGCTGATTATCCCTTTCCACAGCACGACGCTTTGCCAAGGGAAATAAAGCATAGGATATAGGCATTGAGGCACACGTGTTGGAAGGCGCCTTCTGAGACAGAATACCACATTGCTGGACGAACCCCTCAGGGTCTCCAGCGAAATAAGCACACCACAAGCTAAGAATCAATGGTACCTTAACATAGTCCCATATCCAAGAGCCTAAATTTGGGTATGACTAAGATCATTCACGTAAGCATTACATCACGGATGGTAAAGGGCTTTACATATGGGGCTTCGTGCAACCCTTCCAACTGCTCCTGTGCATTTGTTGTTGCAACGCAAAGACTGTCCCTGTCTCTGAGCAGCACTTACATATATAAACCTTCAGGAACCCCTTCCTTCTTCTTGTACAGGACCTTTTCCTTAGCCTTCTTGAAGTCCGCGTGGGTCACACGCATGCGTCGCTCCCGCAGTGCCAGCAGGCCAGCCTCCGTGCACATGGCCTTAATGTCCGCACCAGACAGCTCATCCTGCAGCAGCAACTCTGTTAGTCCATGACTGAGAGATACTGACGTAACCCACAGGCACATAACATCTGCGACCCCCCCCCCCTAAGGGGTGAGGGGAGGGGGGAGGGTCCCTACTGTGGCAGACTGTGATGCATTCAAAGAACACCCGACACTTGACTCCCGCTAAATGTGCTCCCACTGGTTACAAAGTATAATGATACGTAACATCCAATCCTTCATACAAACTGGTACTCCCGCGGCATTTAAAAGAAAACCATACTGCCAACGGGTGCCGCAAGCGCATTCCAAAGTCTTTGAAAGGGGTCGAGACATGTCTGCCACAAATCCCAATGTGGTCCAAAAGCTACATCCCTTTCAAACCAATTAGAGGGGGCTACAGGGTCCCACACTGCCATCTACCAGTGGCAGGGGAAGATCCCTCTCCGAACCGGCGGCCCAAGACCCCAAGGGTTAAAATTCACAACAGTTTCCTACGCGTTGAAGAAAGGAGTATCGAGCCCTTCAAAATGTGCATAAGCAGAAGCAAACTCGACCCTGTCTTAGCAGCATTTACCACCTTTGAGAAGCCCAACCCCCCCCCCCCCCCCCCCATCTCTCTCTTAATTCCGTTGCCTAATCCAGAGAAACCCCGTTTTTTTTCCCCCACAGAAGTTGGGTAAGAATCCACGGTATTCTGACTCACTACAACTCCAAGAACTACCACCAGGACAATATGCACTCCCCACACCGCAAACCCCAATGGGGGGTTGCCCACACCTCCCATTTGGATTGTCAACAGTGCTGAGGCATGCCATGCCGGGCAGTGATGGGCAAAATCCACTTGCAAGGTGGGGTACCTTCGAAAGGACAAATTCTTCCAGATTAACATCGTCTGCCAAGGTCATCTTGCCAGTGTGAATGCCGAATATGCGGCGTTTTGTCTTGGTGTCAGGCAGGGGAAACTCTATCTTACGGTCAATACGACCCGGCCTGATGAGTGCAGGGTCCAACGAGTCTATCCTGTTTGTTGCCATGATCACCTGAGCAATCCACAACCACCTTCACAAAACCAGGCAGCTGATGGACCTTGTGGTGCAAACACAACTCTCCCATGTCTTGCTGAGGGAGCCGTGCCTTTCCCTGCCACTGGTTAGTCCATGTGCAAAAGAGCGGCACATGGATTGAGGAATTGACAGACGTGAAGGAGACATGTCTCCATCTGATATCCACAGAAAAGTCAAGAAAAACTGCAAGGCAGCAAACCACTACCCTCAAACTGAGCATCAATAGCAAGGTATACTTGCAAAACAACTGCAACAACATTGAAGGTTTAACACTTGCACAAGACTTTTAGAAGTGTCTTGGAAGAACCACATTTTCTCGTACCTTGGGCCCACAACTTCAGGAAGCAAAAATGACATTCTTATGCATTAGGGGGGTACCTTGACATCGCCCATGGCATCAAAACCGTCCATCTGGTTCAGCAGCTCTAACATAGTCCGCTGGATCTCACGCTCTCCGCCTGACTGAGATTCATACCGCTTTGTACCAATGGCATCCACCTCATCTGGCCCATCAGACCTTCCCCCTCAAGCAATTTCTTGTGTTCACATCAAGCCCAAAAACTCCCGTGCAGTATCACATTAATGATAACAAAAGCTACTCTCGTCAGTCCCGTCTATGGTTGTTTGACTGGAATGCAAGAACCCTCTGATCAGAAATCTAGAAGGTAATGCATTGCTGGAGCATTTGCAGAATGGCACCATCACCACGGGATTCCCTGCCAGAGTGTGACCCAGGATGTGGGACTGAATTACACAGAACACAGTTAGTGGAACAACGTTCAATATTTTCAAGATCAACCTCCCAGCTTATACAACCATACTGAAAGGAGATACTTGAATACCCCCCTTCACTCTGCCTCTTCCCCCCCACCCCCTCCTCCTCTCCCCCCAAAAAAGAAAGAGAACCAAAATTCGCAAGAAACGACGGGACTTCGTTGAATGTCGCTGATCAAAGTAGAAAAGAGTGACAGCCCGCACCGATGAAGACAATAGAGGGGGCCAAATCATCTGCGACCCGGAACAGCTCACGGACAAGCTTAGGGCCATCGCCCAGATACTTTTGAATAAGTTCTGAGCCCACAACCCGCAAGAACGTGGCAGACGTGCTATTGGCCACTGCCTTTGCCAGCAGAGTCTTGCCAGTCCCGGGCTCCCCATACAAGATGACACCCTGCATCCCTCCCTCCCGTTAAAGCCAGACACCCGTGCAAATATCATACACAGGTTTGTATATAGGATACCTTGCCAGCATCAGTTGCACCGCAGCGTATCTTATACAACAGAAGAGGGGCCTTGAAGGCAAATTCCAAGTCGGTGGGCGCCAGCACTCTAACATTAAATGTAAGAGATTCGGTCGACTTCATGCTCTACCTCTCAGCCCAAGGTTGAATAGGCCAATTAACATCGTATAAACGGGACAAGGAATGTGTTGCTCGGCCATTGCTCGGCCAGACTTGTAACTACCAAAGATGGATCACTGCAGGTCCGTCTCTGGACCTCCTTCTACGAACTCCCTGCTTGCCATCCAACCACTCCCACTAGCCCATCGATCTCTTTTTGCTCACCAAACGACACATGCTCACTAAAAACATCCCAATGCTCGAATCTTGTGCAAGCATCCGCTTACCTGCCTCCCTGCTTGCCACTTGAAGCCTTTCTGAGGCCACAGTGTGGAACACCATCGGGGGTCCACATGGTTCAACAAACCATAAAAAATCACATGCCATCCCATGCCTAGCCGCCCTCTAGCAGGAGTCCCTGTTAACTTGGTGACATATCACTGCCCGGTTCATCACCACTCCATGCTCACCAAATATTACTATCACCACTCCATGCTCACCATATATTACTAGTTGTCCCAGGAGCTCCCAGTAGCCCTCTCCCGTATTTACCCACCCTCCCTCCACCTTGTTGGTTGGGGAGCATGCAACATTTACCATCTTGCCCTCTCATTATCCCCCTCGAGTTCTGTAAAGCTCTCTCATCACACAGAGAGTCTAGAACCCTGGCGGGAGTAAATGGGGGCATTCTTGGTTTTTTGGGGGAGACTTTTGGGGTTGTGGGGGGGGGGGGGGGGATGGAACCATCTGACTATTCGGGACGGCAGTATTAAGTTCCTAGGAATAATAAACCCGTCTCGCAGCCCTGAAACAATGAGGATGACAGCAATCGGTGAAGTAATGGTTACATTCAGGCCAGGCCAGGCCAAAGGGATTTGAATCCCTTCACTTGATACTACAGCTTTTACTACTACTTGATGGTCTGCACGGGGCGTACAAAATGTGCTGGTTGCTGGTTGTATTTAAGTCTGCAACTCAACTGTTCAAGATCATTACTTGAGGACCAACATTGGAGTTGGCCTGAGGCTATTTTCACTCAAACAATTTCCTGGACCTGTCCACATTATCCGAGCATACCTATCCAGCTTTACCTCCCATTAACCCCCTTATCCTCGTGATCCATACTCCCCACCATCCACATTACCAGACATCCCCCCCCAGGCACCCCAAACCACAGATTGCCTGCTGTGCAAAGGGAATGAAGTAACGGGGAGAATTGCGGTCTAGGGGATGCACCTTGGGAGGCTTGATGCCAATGTCTTCATACAGCTCTGGGTGGGTGAGGGGAAGCTCCACAGCCTCTTTGATTTCCTGAACTTGCGATTCCAGGCCACCAACATCAGCATACGACTCTAATGGCGCCTTCTCCACCTGCTCAGAGGCAGCATGGTCAAATGTGTGCCTTCACAAAAATACATACACTATTCCAAGAAAAAGCTGGGGCGACACACGATGACGGATTCCTTTTAGCAGGAGGCCAGACACAAACCAACCTTCATGACAGAAACCATCGGGTCCGTTTCGTCTTGAAGTATGCCCACAATGCAGAGAACCTGTCACCCAGAAATCACAAGTGTAAGCGTTACGTGCCTCGAAAAATTACAAGGTGAATCGAAAGCCAAGCAAAGCGACAAAACCCACCCTCACGGTGGACTTCAAATCAGGACCTTCCAAGGCATGCATTCCATTGCATTATGCCTGACCTAGAAAATTTTGCTTTACCTTGTTGTGAAGGAGAACAGTGCACCCTGGCTCTAGTTGGGTTTTGTCCTGCAGCATTCAATAAGTGAAATCCACTGTCCATCCTGCCAGATGGCATATGTGCTTTGAACAGGCAAATGCTGTCTTGCAACCCTCAGCATGCTTGACACAGCTACAAGACACATTGAAGGTACACAATTGAAGCCAATAGCTGCAGCTGAGGGAGGGGACAACATACCACAAAACTCAGAATGGCCACATAGTATTCTGGCCCCACCGACGAAGAAACTATAGCATGCCTGCAACAAAGTTACAGTCTCAGGCACAGGTATTGCAAATGCCTTTTGACCCCTGATGAGGCCTGCATGTACATGGCGCGTTCCCACATTCCTAGCATCTTGGTTAATACCCGAGAGTGATGCAACTGATTGGCTGGAAACTTCACAATAGCAGATAAACACGCCAAGAAAAATGCAAGGCGCACGTCTCGTCAATTATTTCTTCAAGCGTGCCCACACTCATGGGCATCCCACGAAGTTCATCCACCTGTGCCGTCAGCCTTCAAAATTTACTCTGGATCCATTACAACCTCACAACAATACTGCACTATCTTCAAACTACCGCCAGTGGCTGACCCACCTGTGTACGGTCCTCTTCAATCCGCTCTTCCTGGGGTTTAAGCCTCTCTTGGTTGCTGACAAACTCCTCTTCCATAAGAAGCCAATCTTTAACACGCTCTAACTTGAGAAGTCTCAATTTACACTTGGCGTTTGGCGTGATCGTCGGCAGTTTTCCTCCCAAAGTTGCTGCCGCATTACGCTTTCGTTGTTTTCGACCAACACGAGGAGGTGGAGCCGGAGGTTCCCACTTTTTCTTCTTTTCCTGCTAAAGGCGGAGCAACGTGTTGTCTTGCGAGGTGGCATACACCGCAATCAGAACCCAACCAAGCTTTCATAATGCAACGGAGCCATGCTCAGGTGATGATGTCACGTAGAAAGAGTTCACACACCTGATCGCCTTTCTCTCCACCAGGAGGACCTCGCTGACCTCCTGGAAGAAAGCCTCCCCCCTGTCCGCTCTGTTGATTACCCATACCAACGAAGCTTACACTGGGAGCTTAGCACCCTCCCCAAATAGAGAGTATAAACTGAAATGAACCGACACAAGCGTCTCACATGACAGTCCTATCGTCCATTACGCAAAGCTTGTCCCAAAGATCTTCACCAACACGGAGGCCAAAATGACGCAATGCACCTCCTTCCTTACTGCACCTTATCTCAGAAGCAGCAAGCTTACAGATTCCGCACATGCATCAGCAAATTTATTTGAAGTCTGTGACGGCAAGGCCACATTCCGTATGAACTATGCAGCAGTACGGCAGACGAGGCGAATTTTGTACATCATGTTGAATTGTCGTACTTGATTTTCTGCCTCCCAAGTTCGGAGTCCCCACATGATCGTCGGCAATGCGTGCCCTGCAGGGCACGCAGTGGCAGGGCAAAATCCCTGGCCACTTGCAAGCGTAATAATATCCATTTTGCGAATGCATAAAGGAGCAGCTTTCCCTGATCACCAAATGCGTGGGCAGCTTAACAAGTCCAATTCACAGTCTGTTATGTATGTGAGCTCATTTTTAATCAACATAATTACTGATCGCCTGTCATGTACAACTGAGTGCAATACGCTCTGACATGGGCTGCAGTTTGCTCTAGCCCCAGCGTCATCAGGACTAGAGTAGAAAATTCAAGTCGCAACAAGCGGCTGCGCCTTTGGGCTTACAGCCGCTTGTTGCGACTTCCAACCCTGCTCGGCGGGTGTGACAGAGTTGGAGCCTGAACACTTGGGCTTAGGGAATAGAGAGGTAGGAACTTAGACTGCATAAAAGAGGAACTTAAGGGGTTCGCATGTCGCAGGGTTCTCAAAGGTACACATCGGGACCAGAAGTGGTACCATCTTGGTTGGTGGTGGTACCGTCTTGGCGCTGAATTTTCCCAACTTAGGGTGTCTGTCCCAGTACCACTGGGACAGGCACCCACACTTTTTTCCCACTGGGACCGCGGCACAGTCCCACCCCTGCCCACTTGTGACCTGGAGACTGCCACATCCTGTGGGATCACATTTGAACCTGCCAGGACCAAGCGTGAGATACGATGGTACCATGTTCTCCCATGTTTCCCAAGACCTTCAGATCTGGTGCTATCCCTAACCCTGTCCACGTGGGTCCCATTTTGAGCCCGAAGCCTTTCTCTTGCCGGTCCTTCAATCACAACTGCAATGTTTCATTCTCACGGATGGAGAGAGTCAGCACCGCACCGCTCGACAGGTGTGGAAGTCTGGAACCATGAACCTTTGCACTTTGGGGGATGATCAGCATTACTCCTACTGGCTGGGCGTCTGTCACCCACTTTCTCACCATGAACACGATTAGACTTGCCCAGCGACTGGGGGTTGATGAGATGGAGGACGCACCAGCAACTGATACGAGTGGGTGGCAGTTGTCCTCGGTTCGAGAACCTGTCTAAATATATTGGATGCAGAGTGTTAAAAATCCGTATCCTGAATATTTTTACTTCACTTTTTCTTAATGATGCAGCTTTCCTTGGGCGTCTTTGGTGACATTCCAGAATCAGTCTTGGGGTGGATTTCCATTGTGCAGGGCCACCAGCAACTCCACTGGAAGCTGCAGTCTGCCGCTGCGATCTATGCAGCAGCATTGACCTTGATATCTATTTCTCTCTACGGCGGTGGGCATCCACCCCTTGGTGTTCTTGTGCAATCTTCTGGGGTTTGTGAAATCGAACCCACAAAGACCAGAGTTGCCACCATTCAAGGATTCAATTGTCGGGCTTGAACAGCCTTCCTGAACAAGTTGCATAAGCCCCGAACAAGCTCATGCAAGAAGAGCCCCACGTGGTCAGTGTGTGCAATGGTCAGAACCAAAGGGGCCCCGGTTGGGGCCGCGTCCACCTGCGCATACCAGATGGGCAGGGCCGACGTATACGGCAGCATTCCTACCTTGGTCGTTGGATGTCCGAATTTAAAATTCAGGCGATTATGACAGGCCTAGGTTTGTTTCTCCTATATGTACAGTTGCTCTTGCAAGAGAGTCTGGATGACCTGGAATATGACGAGCTAAGGCCGGTACTGCACACATCCTCCTGATGTCAAGTCGATGGAAAATGCAAACACAGGACGCGTACGCCCTCTTCAAAGCACACGCAGAGGACTCGTCATGCTTTTCATTTTAGAATAAAGAGTAAAGCCTATCCTAACCGCACACCATAAGTCTGGCATGCCGAGAACGCGGAATCAAGTGGCAAGAAACAAAAGGTGAAAGTAAAAATACGCTTTTGAACGTTGCCAAAAACTACGTGGTGTGAGCACCACGAAATGGAAGGCAGGGGGCAGGGAGAAAAAAATAGGGGGGACAAAACGGCGGGGGGCGGGGAGGCAGGTTTTGAGGAAGAAGAAGGGGGAAGGGGAGAGAGAGAGTGGGAAAAATTGAGAGACGGCGCGCGGGAGAGATAGTGGAGGAGAAGATAGAGGGACAGAGAGACGGGTCAGGGAGAGTGGGTGGCCACCCACTCCCATGGGTGGGTGGGTGGGTGGGTGGGTGGGTGTGTGTGTGTGTGTGTGTGTGTGTGTGTGTGTGAGAGAGAGAGAGAGAGAGAGAGAGAGAGAGAGAGAGAGAGAGAGAGAGAGAGAGAGAGTGTGTGTGTGTGTGTGTGTGAGAGAGAGAGAGAGAGAGAGAGAGAGAGAGAGAGAGAGAGAGAGAGAGAGAGAAAGTGAGGGAAAGGGGAAAGGGAAGGAGGGACCGGGGGAAATGTGGGGGAGAGGGGGAGGGGGGAAAGGGGAAGAGATGGGGGGAAGAGTGAGTGAGTGAGAGAGAGCGGGAGGGGGAGGAGAGGTAGGGGAGGAAACGATAGAGGGACAGAGAGAAGGCGGTGGGGGAGTGTGTGTGTGTGTGTGTGTGTGTGTGTGTGTGTGTGTGTCTGTGTGTGTGTGTGTGTGTGTGTGTGTGTGTGTGTGTGTGTGTGTGTGTGTGTGCGTGTGTGTGTGTGTGTGTGTGTGTGTGAGAGAGAGAGAGAGAGAGAGAGAGAGAGAGAGAGAGAGGAGAGAGAGAGAGAGAGAGAGAGAGAGAGAGAGAGATTGAGAGAGAGAGAGAGAGAGAGAGAGAGAGAGAGAGAGGGAGAGAGAGAGAAAGAGAGAGAGAGAGAAGGGGGGCGAGGGAGGGAGAGAGGAAGGGAGGGGGGGGAGAGAGAGAGAGAGAGAGAGAGAGAGAGAGAGAGAGAGAGAGAGAGAGAGAGAGAGAGGGGGGGAGGGAGGGAGGGAGGGTGAGGGGGGGGGAGAGAGAGAGAGAGAGAGAGAGAGAGAGAGAGAGAGAGAGAGTAGTCTTGCTTTTCA
The DNA here is from genome assembly GCA_002005505.1 of Botryococcus braunii. Lineage (NCBI taxonomy): Eukaryota > Viridiplantae > Chlorophyta > Trebouxiophyceae > Botryococcus > Botryococcus braunii. The sequence goes on from KV908403.1 coordinate 120,383, forward strand.
TTTTATGTACAACCAGCAGCAAATTGACGTTCAAAAAAGATTGCAGCCCCCACAGGTGAGCATCGGAGCATTGGAGATGGAGCTCGATGGTGCAGCCCTACGTAGGTATACAGCCAGAGGCCTTCCTAGCTAGATGGGCCTGGATTCACGTCAGCTAGCTTGACCCTGCGGGTATCATCGTCACCTGAAGGTAAAGCCAATATTGATTCCGCCCATGTAGCTGAATATTTAATGTAGGTGTCGTACATGTACATGTACATGTACAGCGCTATAGCTCAAGGACGCATAGCTCGGTGTCCCTCACCTCGGTGTCAACCCGTACCGATATGTAGACTAAGCACAACACCTACATATATTACCTAGGAGCCTACGTTGGCTACTAGCGAGTTGGGTGACGTGAACCTACAGGCTACGGATGCCCAGGCTAAAGATTGGAGAAACCCTGCTTGCCGCAGATGGTCCGCTTGGACACTAACGGGTGCTGTAGCCCAGATCTGGTCACTATAACGGGACGTTATTTGCCCAACTGGATACTGGACACGGGTTGGTGCGTCCCACCCTGCACACATGCTGACTCCGGGCACATTGCTAGGAAAACCATATAAACTTGTCATTGTGGCACGACGTCAATGAGCAATCTTCAAGGGCCTAACCATTCTGTACTGGCTGCAGCTTGCATAAAGAAAAATTCACCACTTCCATACCCCTGTGTAACTACATTGTTATAACTGGGCATCAGACCATATCAGATCTGCTTTGGCTGCCATACATGTATATACTTCGGAGATCTGAGGCTGTAAAGAATCGGGACGGCGCTGTCAGCATGATCTCGAGATCTTGACCCAAAGATTCTCTTCCGAGCTCGTCCAGACTCTGAATTCAAGATACTCTAACTATTAATGACCCTTAAGAGAAAGCTTTCTCAACGGAGAGATAATGCACTAAATTCGTATATCAGGCCTGAAATTTATCAGGCCCTAGCGCTTGAAATTTGGCATGTGGCATGAACTTGACCGTACTGCCTGTATTTGGCGGCCTCGAGGAACAGTTCTAGCTAGACGTTTGTGTGCCTAACATCTAACCCTAGATCTAGAACTGGTCAAATGCATGACATACTCAGCTTCAGATCAACTTCTCGAGAACGCATACGTATCCATGATCATGGATACGTTTATGAATGGGTTCCCCTGTGATACTTCATGCGGAAGGAGATGGGCGTCCACTTGACATAAGGCTCAGCCTTGATATATATAGGTCTGACCACACTCTTTTCCTCCCGTAAACTTTAGTGCGCGTCCGCCTATAGGTAGCTACAAGCATGTACGGCTTCAAGCTTTGTGAACCATGTTCAGCTCTTGCTTGGAGAGGCTCAAAGTAGCCTCATCTCAAAGCATCTCCGGTCTCTTACTAGAGATTTCTGCAGAGATCTAAGTGATCCAATGGAGATTTCCATTGGATCACTTAGATCTCCATTGGATCACTTAGATTTCTGCAGAAATCTAAGTGATCCAATGTCACAGCTGAGCACCTTCACATACATCTCTAAGTGGATGCCAGTGTGCTCTACATATGTGCTCATATATGAGCCATCCGAATTGCTCCATTCGGGGTGCTCCCTGATTCATCAAATCACTCATAGATGAATTTTGTTTACCTAATTATAATGTCATCTTTCATTAAGAAAGGCACCGGAAGGCTTCCCAGCCACAGCCTTTTGCAGCTGAGGAGCCAGCTGTGCCATGGAATTACGCAATTATCTCTTTCAATTCAAAAAACCCTCAAAAGACTTCCGGTTCCGGAACCTAATTGCCTCAAATTTCCGAAATGGAGCCCTTACCTACTGCAAACTAACCTATGTGTAACCTTCAAAGACGTCCAATTTGAAGGAGCAAACTGTATAGCGATATACCGATATATACTATATATCGATGTGGGCCAGGGTTTCAGTCAATCTTACAAATACGCTGGTGCAGCGAACTTTGGCGGATGATACTGACCCACACGGCCTATTCCACTCATCGCCCGGCCAGCCCGCGATGCCCTGACCAGTAAACGCTGTCCCGTCCCACAACCCAACTTCTTCAAAGTCCACGAAGCTGGGGACAGGGTCATCCGCCACCGTGACCCGCTGTACCATTGTTGGTGTTGCTGTTGTTGTTGCTGTTGGTGTTGCTGTTGTTGTTGTGTGAGTGTGTGTGTGGGGGGGGGGGGGGATGCACCCCCACACGCACGTGAGTGTGGACGTGCGCACGCGTCCGCCCCTCAATTTCCTTCTACGGGTTCGATATTACTTGACCTTGTACTTCAAACAGGATGTGCAAAATTGTCGTGTTCAGAGAGCCCTCCTGCTTGTGATGTCCCACATTGATGGTGACGTGGGGATGATCAGGAGGTGATCGTCTGGTCCCCAATGGCTGTCGCAACCATGTGAGGGATGTTGAGCGGGCTAGGGCATGAGAGGCAGCCCCTCATCGATAAGGTCCACCTTTCGGTATGCTGCCCCTCAGAAAGAGAGCGAGTGGCTGCCCTCACGGGAATTTTGGTTGGGAAAACGCCCTCAAACCTTGAAGGCCTAGCAATGCTGCAGAATTTGGGTGTGAAGTATACTTCACGACTCCCCTTTACCACGTATAAATCTGTACACACGCCTCGCAAACGAAATATAAGTCCAAAAGCAATTAAAGGTACAGAGCAATCACCGGACCTCCAGGTTCAACTAAGGATATGGGAAACTACCAAAGAACTCAGTTTGCCCTCTTTCCGATCTGACTTGACACACGTGCAGACTGCAGTGTCAGACACTATTGTCTTGTAAGCAAGGTCCCAGGTGGGTCCCAGGTGGGTCCCAGCTCACTATCCTATTCCCAACCAGCAGATGAGGCGGTACAGATGGGAAGCATTGAGACTGACAGTTTCCTGGCCTCCTCACAAAGCCAGATTGCTTTTATGAAATAATCATGCAAACAGGCCAGTCACGTGGTCCCCACAAGTAGGCACCAATGAGTCCCTGTCATGGGGACCAATCCAAACTCACAGTACTGCACACAGGGTCAATGAAACTTGCATAGTCTCATGAGCCGGGCTGTCCGCGCCATCCAGGTGACCGCCTGCCTTCGTCAGCACAATGCTCCAAGTAAGCATGCATGCTTGCCAAAGGCACGTTTCGTCGGCAGCCCTGTTCGATGCTCATCCCTGACATGGTCGAATGCAACTTTCAAAGGCCTGTGCAGCTTCACACTGGGATCTCTCCGGATGGGAATGGCCCTCTGATTACACTCAGTGGCCCTCTCATAAAGCTTCCCACAAATTTGCAGACTTGGAAAACTTCCACTCAAGTTGCCCCCGCCACACTGCAGACATGGGGAACTTCTCCTAACTTCAGAAAGCTCCGCACAGGCTATCGACTTCAAGTACATGTACTAACCACCTTCAGAACATGCCCCCTACACTTGCAGACATGCGAAACTTCTACCATCGAGTACATCTTCAGCTCTACCACGTGTTAGGTCCATGGAAGTCCTGCGCCCCGCAAGTGTCAGAGACTTCAAATATGACCTCCCCCATCACCACGCTCCCAACGTGCTCGTGACTTCAGAGACATCTACTGACCACCCTTAGCGCACTCGCCCCAACAGTAGCAGACCTGGGAATTTCAGACTGGCCTCCATTAGAGTCCTCCTCACCGCCGCCGCCGGCGTATGTGAACTTCCACTGACCTTCATGACGTTCCTCTCCGCATGCTGCAGACTTCACGTGCAAACAATTTTGAGTCTAAATACTTGCTTACCGCGACCAGGCTAAGCGCCCCACCAGCTCCAGAGGAACATCTGGCGACCCAAGAGAGGCTTGGTTATTAGCAGCACGGAAGCGTTTGGAGCCGTGAGGAATCTTGAGGCTACCTGTGGCCTCAGACATGCTGTGCTGGAAGGGGGCGACTCACTCCGGGACTTCGGAGGGGTCACAGGGAATTTCGCCCATGGCCGAGACACGGTCAAATTCGCAGGTGAGCGGGACGGGTGGGATTTCCAGGCGAGAGGCGGTTTTGGTGAGGCTGATAATGGCGTGGGTGGCCGCCTTGGGCAAGCGGGTTACGACCTTGTACCGCGAGCCGGCAAAATAGTCGGTGAGTTCCCACACAAAGTCGGGGGGCCCGATCCCGTCCTCATGTGTGCCGCCTCGCAACCGAGTTGCCAAAAAAGGATGCGTTTCTTTGCTCACCAGGCGATATGTGTCCACGACCATCATGCCCTGCCCGGTACCGCACATCCAAATTCAAAGGAAGATTGGAGACCATTTCCTGCTCAGGGACTTGTTGAGGGGATCACACGAACGGTGGACTTTTCAGAGCCGAGGAAGTGAATGCATCCTTGCTTTCTACATGGGAACCAGACAGATGTAGCCTGCATCAACATCCTGACATGAAATGTTCTTCAGTAAAACAACAATTTGAGGTTTAGGTCAGCAAATCTGGTGCAGAAACCGTTTTATACCCAGGGAATCTATGTGCAAGCAGCAAGTTTGCCGATCAGAGGCTTGGGGGAGAAGAGCTACAGTAAACCACTCGTGTGCAAAAGCACACTTGCCTGTCCCCAGGGCTCATGCAATTCCCGTCCTCCCACTCATCCACACATTCCAAAAAGAAATCAATGAGGCGTTAGGATCAATAATGATAAAATTAACATAATCGAGAGGATTCGGGTGCCGCTCTTCAGGGCTTATAACGCCAATAGTGAGACATGCTTCCTGGCGTGTTGCCTCACAATGTGGAAGACAGGTTCTTAGTATGTCATTCTCTTCACCATAAGGATACACACACACACACACACACACACACACACACACACACACACACACACACACACACACACACACACACACACACACACACACACACACAAAGAGAGA
>KV908403.1:135741-138241 GCA_002005505.1 Botryococcus braunii
CCGCAAGAAACAACCCAATAAAAGCATGGCCACCGCCTTTTGTATTAACGATCAAAACATTCTCTGCAAGAACGATGAGGCGGCAGTTCCGTCCTAGCTTTGCGGCAGGGGAATGTGCTCGGCTAACCGTTAGACGGGAAGTGAATGATGACTTCTGTGCAGGTGTCCTCAACATCTGCGCCTTACCGATGGAGAACGCCATAGTTGCGCACAAGGTTTTTCACCGGAGAAAATAGTTGCGCAGATGGATCAGGCGATCACAACCAGATAACCACCACCGCTCCGCAGATGTTGAGGAAAAGCCAAAAGATAGCGGTCGAAGAGGTACCGCACGTCATCGAAGTCCTACAACGGAATTTCCGGTACGTTTCATTCATCAGGTCAACGTGCCCAAGTGTTTTCAGATCAAGGGGAGAGACACTCTCCTAATGCTCTGAGTGGATACAACCATTGCAAGGCGCGTTGAAATTTTGATGTCCCCTCATCCATAGTATTGGAAGCAATGCAGCACATGTCGATCTCCTCCAACTTGATGCTGTCGGCCGAGTTTGACGCACCTCGTTCTGCCCGATATACATCCCTCACTCCAAGAGTCGCGTTCCGTAATTTGCAGGTATATTTCGTTTTGAACAGAGTTTTTCAAAGTATCAGCCCTAGAGTTTGGTGCTGAACGCGGATTTGTGCAGGTCGTGTCTGCGAAGGCCGCCTCTCAAAGCTCTAAGAAGAAGCAGAAACGTAAAGATTCAGCATCACAGGGTAAAATTGCATGTTAAATGTGCTTTCACAAGCTCGAGAGGCCCTGTTTTCCGCCCGATGTCTCCGAGGAGAACTGCAGTCTATTTCATGCAGTGTAGCCAGGGCCCGAGAACCAAAAGTCTTGCAAATCTAGCAGCAGATATACAAGGTGATTTGAAGCGACATCAAATTGGTGATGTAGGAAACTATACAAGAGTCAGAGAGGACACTCCGGAAAGCCGTACGACTGTTCCTGTTGCTCAGGAGACTCCCTTGAGCGTTCTGGAAAAAGACCGACAAAAGGACGAACTTCCCCCACAACGAGTATCAGAATTCTCCAGAGTTGATGCCTACAATGCAAAGGAAGAGACTACTTCGTCTCTTGATGAGGTGCGTGATTGCAGCACAGCTGGCATCCGAGACATTTCTCACCCATTTTTAACATATCCATTTTGCCATACACCACTATCAATGGTGTGTGAGTGCGTGTGTGGGCGCACGCTTGTGTGTGTGTGTGTGTGGGGGGGGGGGTTCCATGGGGATGCATGCCCATTACCCCTTCTCATCCTTTTCATGTCTCCTACAAAATTGTAATGAATCACCTGTTATTGCATTCCTGCACCTTTCTCGCTCCCCTACCCCCTTCCCATATCAATCACAACCCTCCACCTCCCCCCCCCTCCCACACACACACACACACTTGCGAGCGCGCGCATGCATGCATGCATGTATAAACTTACCGAAGTGTTTCCCCGTCCATGCTAAGTTGACAGGGACGCCGGTGCAGAGGGGTGACAGCCATCAATCAGTAAGCAGGCAGACTGGTACTAGGGCGGCCAGCGCGCAAGAGCCGCCGGGGGGACCTGCTTCAGCAGACAGACGGCAAGCTCCCGCGGGGAGCGGTGGAGGGTCTCCCAAGGGAGCAGCCCCACTTCCAGCTGCAGATAGAGGCCAGGTCCTGCAAGCATGTACAATCAGCTGTGCTGGTTTGGTGGCTGCGGGATTGGGCCTTCGAAGCCTGGCCATCCTGACCGGCTGGGGGGGCTTCTCTGGAGAGCCTGAACCAGCCTTGTCCCTCTTGTCCTGTGCGCCCCCATCTGGGTTTGCCCGGCACACAGACCTTGTTTCTCCTGCTGCCTGTGGAAATCTTGTTTCTCCCTCTGTCTGTGCAAACCTTGTTTCTCCCTCTGTCTGTGCAAATCTTGTTTCTCCCGCTGTCGGTGCAAACCTTGTTTGTCCCGCTGTGTCCTGCTGGTCATGTTGGAGAGGCTGTCGTCAACCGAAACAGGAGTCCACAACTCTTCCCCACCCTGGCTTGTCCTTTTGCGGTTCCATGTGTGCTGGCACCAGTGTGGATGTTCTGCTTTTAGCCATACCTGACTTGCACCCCGACCTACAGCCATGCATGCTCATGCCCCTCCACATGCAGCAGCAACCCCCCTAACAAAACACACACACACACACACACACACACACACACACACACACACACACACACACACACACTCTCTCACACACTCTCGTGCAAAACACATACCGCACACATGAAGAGGAGGGGAGGGGGGGGGCAATGGGTAGGGACTAGGGGAAGGAGGAATCGGATCATGTCTTATCCCAAGAGAGTGGAGGAGGGTGGGGGAGGGGCTGACCTCCTGACTACACCGGAAGGGGAAGCCGTAAGGGCACATCCCCCATGATAGCCTGAAAGTGGGGAGGGGGGGGGAGGGGGCTTGTCAGGGTCAGGCCAAGGGGGGTTGCCTGATCT
>KV908403.1:143241-170741 GCA_002005505.1 Botryococcus braunii
ACCCCTGCTGCTGCTGCTGCTGTACTACTACTAGTAAGAGTCCTGGTAGTACTAGTAGCAATATTAGGATTAGGAGTATAAGTTGGAGTAGGAGTAGGAGTAGGAGTAGGAGTAGCAGTAGCAGTAATAGTAGGAGTAGCAGTCGCAGCAGTGGTAGTGGTGGTGGTGGTGAAGTGAACAGCGAGCTGCCCGTGGGGGGTAGGGGGGAAAGGCATCAATGATGAAGCAGACGCGGAGGGAAGGGGTAGGGCGGGTTTGGAAAGCATGGAAAACACGCTTGGTTCGGTTCCTTGATGTCCTTGACAGCATCACAGCAGGAGGGCGGGCTTGATGGAGCCCCACACCCTCACTAAATTGACACGCAGGGAAGGAGGGAGGAAGGGAGGGGGGGGGGAGGGAAGGGGAGGTGAGGGAGGGAGGGAGGGAGGGAGGGACGGGAGGGAGGCGCACCGGCTGCCAACAGAGGAAGAGGCCAGGACGGGGTTGGCAAAGGCAGTGGTGACGGTGGTGAGGGAGGCGGGGTTGAGGTCATTAAGCCAGGCATCGCCCAGGTCCCCCACGCTGGCGGACTTGAACAGCGTGTCGTACAAGCGCGCCTCCATGTGGGGAGGATCCTGGCCGGGCTGGGGCTGCGCCACCCAGTTCAGCACCCCCTGCGCATCCCGCGCCTCTGCCCCTTGTGACGGGGGCCAACCCAAAGCCCACGCGTTTGCTTTTAGGGTTCACATTCAACACGCCCTGGGGTTCAATATTCAACACACCCTGGGGATAAATATTCAACACACCCTTGGGGTAAATTTTTAACACACCCTTCCCGTTAGATGCTTCTGCTTACGCACTTGCCCGTTCACCCATTTCGAAATGTCAGGTGAGGGGCGCCCTCCCCAGGTGGAGGGGCAATCCAGCCCTGCTCATGAGTGCTGGACAGGCAGGGGGGGAGGACAGGAGAGCATGCAGTGGGGCGAGGGGCAATCACCTTGGGCGGCTTTTCGCCGGGAGTGAGGGGCTTGAAGTCTGCCTGCACTTCCGTGACCCGCCCGCCTTCCTGCCTGTATCCTGTGCAGGTCACTGTGGCCGCGTACCTGATACCACCCCGCCTCCACTCGTCAGCTGCCGGCCCCCCTAGCACCCCCCTTCCCCTGGGTGTGATAAAAGCGAATGGCCGCAGACAAAACGCCAGCTTGATACCGCATGCAAGTCACCAAGCTTCTTGATTAGTTACATGCTCACAGCACGCGCGAGGAGAGAAGGGGGGGGGGGAAGCGCACAAGCACGCACGTGCGCGTGACGCGCACACGCGCGCGCGCACACACACACACACACACACACACACACACACACACACACACACACACACACACACACACACACAAGCGCCCATGCGTGCACACACACCCACAGGCCCCCACACCTAGTCGCACCAGCACAGGCATACACATACACGTACACACACATATACATACCCACACACACAAGTATACATCCACACACACACACACACACACACACACACACACACACACACACACTCTCTCCCTCCTTTTCCTCACGCATGCATACAGGCACACGCACCCCCACACACTCACATACTCACACGTGCATGCGCTCTGCCCGCAGGGGGGGACAGAGGAACGGGGGATCGGAGTGGCGGGGGTGGGGGTGCACTTGAGCAGGACAGTCTTGTTGGGGGCGAGGCCGTAGTAATCCTTCTTGTCCTCCAACTGGAAGTCGGAGGCCTCGATGTACACCACCCGTGACAGCGGTACACTGTACGTCTCTGCCGCCTTATCAGCCTCCTTGACGCCCGGCCACACCTGCGGGCCCCACCCCTTCTCTAACTACTCACCCCCTCTCATGACACTCCCTAAATCCTAAATCCTCATGAAGCCCACAAGCTCCATGTGCTGCGACGCGCGTGCCAACAGCACCGAACCGGGCCCAGAGACTCCACAGGAGCGTGCCCACTGTAAAGGAAGTGACTCACGCTGGTGCCCATGATCCTTCGGCATTATATCCGAGACCAGACAGGACGCCACCGGTCAGTTCTTTTTGCAAAGCAGAGATTCTTTGTTACAGAGACGGTTACGAGATTCATGCGTGCATTCTTAACGTGTGGAGCTATGGAGGCCATCCGCAGCCCCGTATACTTCCTATTTATATCTTAACCCCCTATCTCCCTCTCTCACCCCACCCCCCTCCCTCCCTCCCTCCCTTCCCCCTCCTCCCCTACCCCACACACACACACACACACACACACACACACACACACACACACACACACACACACACGCGCGCACGCGCGCGCGCATGCACACGCACACAAACGCACGCACGCACACACATACACGCGCACGCCCGCACACGCATACACGCGCACGCACGCACACGCATACACGCGCACGTGCGCACGCACGTGCCCCCTTTCAAGCGGTGAGGAGAGGGCTGACAGACCGGGAGGAAGGCGCGGAACGTGAGAGAGCAACGGGGAGGGGGCCATCGCAAACAAGGGGCAGCGTGTGAGTGGGAGGGGGCGCACCCGACATTCCACCGACTGTACAGCGTCTGCCGGGAAGTTGGTCAGGATGAGGCGCAGCGGGTTGAGCACTGCCAGGCTGCGGGGGGCACCTGCCTCTGCATCAGCGCGGATGTGGTACTCGAGCTTGTGGAGCGGGATCTCCGTCTCATTCCGGGTTATGCCCATCTCCAGACAGAAGTTGTTTATGGCCTGCCCATCGGTGCCCACAGGTGCCCTCACGTGCTTTTGCAGGGACCTCTTACTCCCTAAAATGAGGATGTCTCAGGTCTTTTGTCTAGTAGTGACCCGAAACAGGCACATAGTTCAACGGTAGAAGAGGGATGAGCGGGAAAGGAAGAACTTGTACCGCGGGAGTGACGCCCCGACGACGTAGGCCGGCCAGAGTGAGGAGGCGCGGGTCGTCCCACCCCTTCACATACCCGTCCGTAACCAGCTTATTGAGCTTGCGCTTTGATAGCACGTTGTTGGTGATGTTGAGGCGCGAGTACTCCCACACCACTGGCTTGTACAGATCCAGCACCTGCTCACCCACCTCCTCTGGCTTGATATCCGACGCTGTCAACGGAGGGAGCAGAGAGGGGTTTGCCAGGCCCAGGACGATGAAGAACCATTAATCAACAGAGGTCGCATAGCCCCCTCCCTCCAAGAGGGGGGGGGGGGTGTGGGACGAGACCAAATTTTTAAGAATTTGTGGATGCTGAGAGTAAGAGGAGGACAATCAGACTCCTCCATAACCTGCGGTTGAGACAGGCAAAAAGCAGGGAAGCCAGGCTTGGCCGCAGTCTGGAGGGATTGAACACCCGTCCACTCGCTCACTTGCAGACAGATCGCCCAGAGCACACGAAAGAACGCTGTGATGACAGAGGAAAAAGACCGGGACAAAGAGAGGATCGAGAAAAATATGAAGAAAATAAAGATGAGGCCGATAGGATAGGATGGAGGAAGCTCATGGCGGCTATGGAGCAGGTCTTTTGCGGCCGTGCTTTTGCAGACGCGGGTTCAACAGCTCGAGAGAAATATGCTGTTTTAAATCCCGATGTACTTGCACCAAATGATATCTTTGTGTGGCTGTACCATGAAACCTTAGGCTGTATTGCTTAGACCAAGCACTTTCCCAGGCTTTTGAGAGCCACCAAGGCACACAGGCGGGCGGGTCCACCACGAACCCAATGCAGGAAGCAGGCTTCAGACAGATGCTTGGGGTTGCAAAACCCACAGGAGCCAAGACAACTTAGCAGATTGCAAAATTAAGGATAAGATGTCTGAAGCCTCTCATCTCCAGGGCAATTTTAAATCTAGGACCATTGCAAGGTCAAGGACAGGCGGTCTGGAGTTGCTCATCGTCAGCAACCAGACAACGTAGCTCAGTTGGTAGCACAACAAGACAGGAGATCTAACAGCGCTCATCCCCCAGTAACCAGACAACGTAGCACATTCTTAAGCTCAAGGGCAGGCGGTCCGCAATCGTTCATCTCTAGGAGCCAGAACGACATATCGCAATTGTCAGCTTCAGGACAGGAGATCAAAAACCGCTCGTCCCCAGTTAACAGAACAATGCAGCACAATTAAAAGTGTACGGCCAGGAGGACTAAAAACGCACATCCCTGTCAGCCAGAACAACACGCAGCACAAGTGTAAGCTTAGGGATGGGAGGAGTGCAGACGCTAACCTCCAGGAGCCAGAAGTAGGAGGCTCTCCGGGATTCGAACTCGAGAGTGCAGAGCGAGTGTGTGATGTTCTCTAGGGAGTCAACGATGCAATGGGTGTAGTCATAGCTCGGGTAGATGCACCACCCCCGCCCCGCGTGCGGGTGCTCCGCAAACTTGATGCGGTACGCGATCAGGTCGTACATGTTGTAGTTGTCATTCTTGGGATCCATCCTCATCCTGTGCACGTGCAGGAGACGTCAAGTTTGAACGCCGATGGGCCCCAAGCGGGGGATGGGAACAGCACAGGTGCACCGAGCCATGTGATCCACATGCCACGTGCTGTACATTGGCGGGCCACGCGTCCTCCCCCCACCACACTTTTCATCCCTCTGGGAAGCTCTGTAAGCGGTTGATGGATGGCCAATACTTTTTCATGCCCGCTTTACAAAAAGGTTGACAGACATGTTATGGGATTTAAGTGTAGGATAAACAGGGGGTTTGCGGAGTCGCCCGAGTCATGGGATGCTGGTCAGGACTTCTGGATGTTCTCTTTTGATCCCCCGCAAACACAAACACATACACACACACACACACTCACACTTTCTCTCTCTTTCTTTCTCTCTTTCTCTCTCTCACTCACTCTCTCTCTCTCTCTCTCTCTCTCTCTCTCTCTCTCTCTCTCTCTCTCTCTCTCTCTCTCTCTCTCTCTCTCTCTCTCTCTCTGTCTGTCTGTCTGTCTGTCTCTCTCTCCAACCCGCCCCCCTTCTCCCTCATGGAATATAGAACAAGAGCAGAAGCAGTGAGAGAGGTTCCCGATGCTGCAGGTGACTCATCCAGTGGTCGTGCATGATGCCAACTGATGCTATCTGCAACAGCAGCATCCAGCAGCAGCAGCAGCATCAAGACATGCCCGCCTTCCCATGCTGGGTGCATTTTGACACGCCTGGTCAGGCACTCGAGGGAACCATCGTCTCAGAAGTCTCACTTCCCTATCCTCATGCGTTCAAAAGCCTGTTTGATGCACTGGCTCTGGGCTCGGGAACCAAACGCGATTTCCCGCGCATCTTGCAGGAGAATGCAGTACAGGTGCGGGGGAAACCCAGCCACTGTACCAGGATGGTCCTGTTGCATATGGGGAACAAAAAGTGCCACAAAGATATCGCTATCAGCGATCAAAATTGGTTCTTCCCAGATCGAAATTGGTTCTCCTCCTTTTCAGGGGTTTATCCCGGTACCCCTGGGATGGGCACCCGCAAATGTTTTTCAATGTTGAAGGACACACCACATCTTTTCCGTGGTGCAGGACGGCCGGGAGGGGGGGGGGGCGGGCGAGCGCAACCCCATATGTTCAATGGCGGGGCAACAAGAAAGCAGGGGGGCGCGCCTGAGGGTGGCTTTGCCCTTGTCGATGAGGCCCCTGCGCATGTCCTCGAACAGAGCCAACGACTCCTCCGGGGGCCGGTCCCTCCAGGGACTCCCTCTTCTCTCCTCTCTGCCCGCCTCACCAAATCTCACATTCGTACCCGATGGTTGTCGTGCTGCTCTCGGCAGACCGGGCGTTGCGCAAGGAAAGTCCAGATGTGGACACATTCAAGCAGACCGGCGAGGGCTCAGAGTGAAGCAATCTGGGGGTTGTGCAACGCAAGTCTGGATTGTGGACCAGTTTAAGCAGACCGGCGAGGGCTAAGAGTGACGCAACCTGGGCGTTGCGCAAGGAAAGTCTGGATTGTGACATGTCTAAGCAGACCGGCGAGGGCTAAGAGCCACGTATTTCCTATTTCAAGGTCGGGCACTGAAGAGGGCGCACGTGTAGGTGAGGAAAGGGTGGGTGGAAATCCTTTTGGGGGAGGGGTTGATTCCAAAAGGACAGCATCAACTGCCCCGTCTTCTTCTCCCATGAAAACTGATTGCAACAAACTCGATCGCCGTACCCAGTCCGAAATTGATTTAATCCTAAGGATGCTGACATCTTGAACACCCCCCGCCATGCTTCAAATCCACGCGAAATCACCACATGCATCTGAGAGAAGCCGGCCAAAACCCGAACACAAGCCCTACCCTGGTGAAAGTCCCCACCCCTCCCTTTTTCTCCTGACCCTCCATCCCCCTCCTGATGAGAGATCAGGAGGTCATTACGGGGCAACTAAATCGGAGAAACCTGAAAAGGATCATTTGCGGATCAGGACAGATGGGGAGGGGAACCTGCAACGTGCCTGTACTGCTTGATCTCGTCAGCAGTCTGGTGATCCACGTAGGCGTGCCCACTTTTGATTAGCTTCACAGCCAGCTGGTACAACTCCTCAAAGTAGTCGCTGGAGTACGTTATCTGCGCTCCTGACCCCGTGTCAGCTCGTCAACCCTACCTCTGCTCGCCCCCCCCCTTTCCTTCTTTCTCCATATCCCTCTCTCCCTACCTCCTTCCCTCCCCGCTCCCCCCCCCCCCCTAATTTTCTCAAAGGCAGTTCTCCACTCTTTCTTGACACTGAGATGCGAAAGCATGGGTAGCGAACGGAATCAAAGAACCCCCCCCCTCTCCCTTCCTCCCTCCCTTCCTCCTTCCACACACACCGGTCCCCCCCCCCTATCTTTGTGCCCCGGCTCCATATCTCCAGAGGATGGGGAGGGCAACAGGGAGGGAGGAACATGTGTAAGAAGAGCTGCATTGGTACGCGCGCGCGTGTGTGTGTGTGTGTGTGTGTGTGTGTGTGTGTGTGTGTGTGAGTGTGTGTGTGTGTGTGTGTGTGTGTGTGTGAGTGTGTCTGTGTGTGTGTGTGTGTGTGTGTATGTGTGTGTGTGTGTGTGTGTGTGGCAACTGAAAACGCTGGCCTTCTGAAGGAGCAACGCTTCTATGCAGCCCCACACCCACACCCATTCACTAACCCACACACACACACACACACACACACACACACACACACACACACACACACACACACGCACGCACACGCACACGCATGCCCACGCACGCGCACACACACACACATTCCCTCGCCCGCCCGCCCGCATACACACACACACACACACACACACACACACACACACACACACACACACACACACACACACACACACACACACACACATGCACACAGACACGCGCGCGCGCACGCAAGAGAGAGAACACCCTCCCCCCCCCCAAAAAAAGAAAGGGATTATGAAATCACAGGTGAGGGGGTTGAACCTTGGAGGGTTTCCAGCCGAGCCAAGATATTATATCCTGAATGTGGTCTATATACTCCTGCTTCTCTGCTTCGGGGTTGGTGTCATCGTACCGCAATATGCACTCCCCATTGTACCGCTCCGCCATCCCAAAGTCAATGAACATGGCCTGCAACACCCTCAATCACTGGCTTCAGACAGCCCTGGTGGAGCTGGCCCCTTCATTGACACCTGGATGTCTTCCCAAAGTCACCCCAACAAAGCCGAAATTGGGATCCCCGAAGATACGCGCAGATGTACCTCCTTGAAATTTCCACGGAAGACCCAAAACACCCGAACAAAGAAAGAAAAACCCCCGCGATGAAGATATCTAAATGACGGAGACTTCCTGACATCACAGATTGGCTTGAGAAAGAGGGCTTGCCACGGATCATTATACATGCCGCAGATGCGCGAGGGCAAAATTGAACAAAAATTCGGGAAGATGGGGATCAGGCACCAAAACGTCGTCGGACAAAGTCCCTGAATATGTTTTAGCAGACTTACTGCTGCGGGAACGCTGTCTTACAGAGGCAATCACAATGCTTGTGTGATAGCAGTCCCTCTGCACGACTGTGAATTTGCCCTTCCTCATTCCCCACTTGGCTGTCCGTCTGCCACACGTTGGGGCAGCCCCTCACTCGCATTGCCCCACTTGAAAACGCCTTGGGGGCACCGGCCCGCGGGGAAACGCTCGTTACTTGTCAGACATGTGCGCCCACATGACCGCAGCAATGGTCGAGCATGCACCCCCACACATTTATGCACACATGCACACATAGATAAACATGCACATGCGCAGGCGCACGCGCGCACGCGCACACACACACACACACACACACACCCCACACACACACACATTCTCCCCCCCCCCCCCCACACACAGCCTTGATCAGCGGGATCTACAAGCCTTGATCCAGGGACATGCGGAACTTAATTCTAATGAATACTCTTTCATTTTTTACAACGACGAATGGGAAACAAGACCGGCCGCGTCTGTGATCCAATGATGCTGTACGTGGCTCAGCTATTCTACGAAAGATACCTTGGCATGGCCAATGTGCAGGTAGCCGTTGGGTTCGGGGGGAAAGCGGGTGATGACGCGGCCTCCCGTCACCCGCAAGTGCTCCTGCAGCTGATCCGTCCGGTTGGCAATCGCCATGCTGGAGCCATCACTGAACGCCACTGTTGTGTGCACCTGCATCCTCTCACGCTCAGCATCAGGCACACATGGCCATGCCACGCATCGCATCGAATCCCCATATGGCCGCCACCTCACATGACAACCGTTCTGCCACACAAAGCCGGGCTTGTTTGCCTGGCAGCCGTACTCGGAAGCGGCGTGCTTCCTCGACGAAAACCAACGAGAAGCGCTTTGTTTGCCACATGACCGGGGTCCCCAGAGACTGTGCGGGGTGAAGAGCAGCGTAAGGGTGGAGCGCAGGCATACCGCTGCACGCAAATAGGCTTTTGCTTGTACAAAAGAGGAGCTTCTATCGCAGATTAATCCCCATTATGTTGTCATCATATACAGCAGAAAAACCTCCATGTTCATCATCAGGTACTGCTTTAAAGGAGAGGAACACTTGGCAGCACACCTGGTTGTTCTGGTTGGGTTTGGGGAAAAACGCGTAGGGATCTGCTGTTCGCCAGGACTCTTCTTGGGGCGGCTGGGCCGATCCATTCTCTTCAGGAGCTCCTGCCACTGTGGCTGCGCTTTTCTCTGCTGCTTCTTTCTTGGGCTGCAGCCCACCACCCCAGGGCTTGATTTCTACCAAATTATTAAGAAAGCACTCACACACCCGCTTCCCACAGGAAGAGGGAGTCACTGCCGATACCGATGCAGATGACATGGGCGGTACAACGGCACTTGGGAGAGAACACAGCCTGGCAATGTTTTTTCTAAGCCTTTCTGAAGAACAGGTCCCCCGAAAGAAACGAACACACACACACACACACACACACACACACACACACACACACACACACACACACACACACACACACACAGAGAGAGAGAAGCACACATGCCCACCCACACACACACACACACACACACACACACACACACACACACACACACACACACATACACAGACACACACACCCCGAAGCACACATGCCCACACGCACAAGCACACGCACACACACACACACACACACACACACACACACACACACACACACACACACAGAGTAATAAATGGAGGTTGGGAGGAGTCTGAGGGCCTGGCAAGGGATGCGTACCTTGCCTTTCTTCTTGTCGGGCTTGACGAGGTCGGCCTCCGTCTTGGGCCCCAAGAGCTGCGCCACCTGGCTGTCCAGCTCAGCCTTGATGTCTGCCACCTCAGCCCACTTGAGGGAGCCCCGCACTGCCCCCAGCAGTATGTTCAGGTTGGCATGATACCTGCACCCTTGCCCATCCCCTGCTTCTGATGTGCGCCACCCAAAGACCACAAAATGGTCCCTGGTTGATCGCCCTGGCAGAGGTCTGAAGGCCAAGCTTCCGTTCCGGAGGCATGTACCCAAATGGACCGGGAGACTGATCATATCATATCAGGAGCTTTGTGATGGCCTTCAACTTAGAATGAAACCCTCAGGCACGCAATCACAGGCTGAAAGTATCAGGGTTTGAACATGGAGGAAAGGGCTAAACATGCAAGTTACATGGGCAGATCCATTGCCCTAAGACGCATTTTGGCACGATTCACAAGCCCAACACAGGCATGATGGTCATAATGCAAATGTGCAGGGTAGCCTAAGCAGGCACATCAGAGCATTTCAGGGAGAAGGGCACTTGCACAGTGAGCAAGAGGTGGAATGACGAAGGGAACAGGTGTGGCCAGTCTGCAAGGCCCAGCCTACTGTAGCATGCATTGTAATGGCAGATCTTTGCAGAATAATGATGATGATGAGGAGGAGGAGGGGGAGGGAGGAAGAGGAGGAGCCGGAGGAGGGGGAGGAGGAGGAGGAGGAGGAGGGGGGGAGGGGAGGAGAAGAGAGTACATCTGGCCAGCCTTGAGGCTACGGAATTCGATTTGTTAGATTAGCATTAATCTTTTGCTTATCATGTGTACAAAGGCTTTATGGCAGGTTGTGCAACTATGTGCAGTACTCCACAATGATTAACAGCCCCCGACACAGCACGAACAACTGATGCGCAGACCCGGGACACAGTGAGAGACAGACCTGTGCACAGCAAAAGATAGACCTGTGCACAGAAAAAAATAGACCTGGGCACAGTAAAAAGTATACCTGTGCTCAATAAGAATAAGGCGCTGTGCTCAGTTACAAACAGACCTGTCCACAGTAATGAAGTGTGAATGCATGGGGACGAACATGGCAAGGTGTAGCATGGTTAGCAGTGCCAGACCTCTCTTCTAGAAGGCGCGCTTCCTCTTTCTTGACAACCAGAGCCACAGCCTCCCGAACCTGCTCTGGAGTGACCTGAACAGCTCCCACCCAGCACTATCAAAACCCCATGAGCTCACACAATACAGAAGTAAGTCTTCCAAGAAGTCCTTCAGAGAGACACAGGACGGTTTTGAAAGATAGGAAGGAGAAACAGCTGTGGGCCTTATATGCACTGGTACTGCCAAAGCAGTTTGGCCCATAGCAAATGCACAAGCAGGAGCCCTATGGAGCACACATTACCAGACTGAATTCATTAATGATTCTGCCACTCCGTTGCCCTTGTGGGGTGGGGAGTTAGGATTCTGTCCTAAGGTTGTAATTTCAGGTTTGGACGGTGACGTGGACATTTGTAACTGATGGATCCTCAAATACTCTAAAAAAACAAAAGAATGAAAACTACACGTTGCCCGGCATGATAACTAGATGTCATGATACCAAAAGTACCTAAAAACTATGCATTAGCTTGCAAATAGATGCCCAGCTCTGATTTTACTACATTTAATGAGGAGAAGATAGTGAATTGCAAGAGGTGCAGGCTTGGATAAGTCAACGCAAAGCCCCTTTCAGTGCATGAGGCCACCTGGGCGCAGCGAGGGAATATCTGGGGATGTTTAGAGGCAAGGGTTGGAGAGCACCATCCAGCTTCATATACAGCCTCTGAAAGCAAGCATCGCTTACGTTTGAGCATGCAGATGGAGGGTGCACACACCGATGGAGAGGTGCGTCAGCCTGACAAGGTACAGACCATAAGTATGCCACAAGCCCATTGTCCCCATAAGCAATCCTTGGCCCACCCCACATTAGTAGGAGGCGCGCAAGGGGGGGGGGGAGAGCATTCATGATACGGGCAATGTCAGTACAGAGTCCGCCCCTCAAAAGAAGGCCATGTATGGGAACCCCTGACAGATGTCAATAGCAAACATAAAGGGTAAAACGCCAAGTGACACGGGGTGAGGGGGGGCGGGGGACAAGAAGAAGCAGGAGAAAGTGAAGTCCCTTGTTGAAAAGGGTGCAGGGAATTGTGACTGCTTAGCAGGAAGCCAACCTGAATGCCAACCCCAGCAGCTTCTTCCAAAGCTGCTACGTCAAGAGCTTCCCCTCCCAACTGGCTGAGATAGGCACAGGCGCCCTCTAATTGCGCAATGGACTGCAAGAGCCACGTCCCCCGAACCTCAGGGAAAAACCCCAGACTCTACCAGCACGGGAGTGCAGTGGACGGCAGGAATGGACCTCAGACAGGATGTGCAACCATGCTAGACTCCAGTGAACAGGTTGGAACATATTTCTGGCCACAAATGGATCCAGAGGCAACCTTTTAAGTCTGGGAGGAGTGCATCTCATGCAGGCATGTGCCATGCGGGGACTACGCTGGCAGCTTGTAAGCCTATGTGCATGGTAACCACACCACAAAAGGAGAATTGACAGTTTAAGATGTCTTGCTGAGAAAGAAGGTTGTCATCTCCCCCCCCCCCCCTCCTGTCCTCTTAGCCTACAGTGTATCGCAGAATAAACATGTGGTTAACATTCCGATCTGGGGTGGCAACCGCCATGATCAGGTTGTAAGTAAGGGGTTATCCAAGGGGTTTTGCATGCAATGCAAGAGAAAGAAGCCACTGTACTGCTTGTAATGTCGTCGGTTTTGCTCACATTCAGTTTTCTTGGTCAAACTCGCTGTTCAGGAAAAATGTCCGAGCATTACCTTGATCTTCCCAGTGGAAACAAAGTCCTGGAGGAACTGCTTGCGGTGAACTTTTGCATTTGGAGGATACTGACCCCAACACCAGATGTTCATCAGTGAATGCTCTTTCTCGAACTGGCATGTTTGCAAACTAACTTGGCTGTCACTTTCAATTGAAATTCGGTGCCCAGCAATAATTTGTAACCAGCATTACTCGTGTTGAAGCATTACATTCAGGGCATTATACGCATGCTGGTGGTCATGGTCATTAACACCAAGAATGTCGAACAAACCTTACTGGTGACAGTATACAGAATAACCCCTTGCCCCTCACTGCAACCATCTTCAGCTCCTGCTTCTTTGATAATCGTCACCAGTTCATCTCGAAACTTCTTGTTTTTTATGGCGTTCCTGCCCAATCGAGGCAGACCCAGTCACATTTTTTGAAAGGAGGCCATGCATGCCGACAATTAGTGACAGATCCTTTCTGTAAGAGCTTACTTTGCTGTCTGCTCCTTGAGTTTTATGCCAAGAAACAGCTTCTCGGCCGCACTCTCCAGCTCCTCTCTCGTCGCCATGTTAAAGCGTGCGGAAAGGAGGCTGCACTATGCGCTCATTGTTCCTATGATTATGCCCACCAGATACAGAGCAACCAGAAAATTAAGGTCTACAAACAATCAAACGCAGTGCTAGGAACAACATCGTTGTGTTCAGATCTCTCGGTTCCCGTTCCACAGGGATCTGGGATGACTTCTATAGTGATGTAAAAGCTTTGAGCAACTACGATTAAAAGAATGGGAAAGTCATGCTTGTCTGCATTAAGCAGGGAATCCATTCACCAGGCAAGCCATGATCAGGTGTTCCGAGTAACCAATTTTCCCGGCGTCGCGCACGATGTCGGTCGTTGAGCAGCGGCCCGCCTGCCAGCGGGGCCTGGATTGGAGGGGCCCCTGCAGGCTTACCATGTTGGGATGAGCTCTTAACTTCCAAGCGCTTGCCGCTGAACAACAGCTGCCCAGCCCCATTGATAATTGCCGCTTTGTGCCCCAATCATCAAGAAACGCGATGTTACAGCATTGCGTATGGCTGTGCGATTTTGAGATAGCACTTGGGCGACTCATCAAGTCGTTCGGGGAGGGCTTGCAACAAGCTTGGAAGAGGGACAATTCGATACGCCTCTAAGGAGGTGGTTTTGATGCAAGATCCAAAGTGCTGTGTCAGCCCGGATCCGAACCTTGTGGACCCGATACATGTATGGTGTGCTAGACTGGTTTCCTTGCTCTCGTTGTGGTATACTTTTGTTGGAATTCGAATTTACAGAGTTTTGGGGACGTTCAGGTATATCTCAAGGCAAAATGCGAGGTGTCCAAACTCAGCAAGACTTGCAATATTGTGCGGGACATACTTTGTAGTGATACCAATCCTGGTGTTCGTGGAAGGGTCAACCAGCCTAACACTACCCCGTCACCTACCGAAACAGGAAAAAATCCAGAGCCAGCTGACTCCCAAAACACACATCAGGCAAACCTTGGAGAGAAGTCAACTTCTAGAAGAGCAATTCCTTTGTTGAAGAAACAGGATAGCAATTTCAAAGGCATTTCGTATGTGCCCTCCATGTTAAGCGCAGGAAGGCCGTGGATGGTCTCCATCAAAAAGTACCGAGGGAAAAGAGTAGTCACATATTGGGGAACCGGTGAGGCTCCCTGTTCTCCTGGTTTCCCTTCACAGCTTTTTCCCAGGGCTCGGTAAGCGGGTGGAAGCGGTCTTTAAAAAGTCCCTAAGACTGTGATGGTTGTCAGCTCGTCTCAACCATAAAAAAGTGTACAGCTTTTTGGCTTGGCTTTCCACCAAAGATCACAATCTGGTTGTTTCGATGACTTTATACTGCTTTGAGGCTGGTGCACATTTATAAGTACTATCCATCCTTCCTTCCAGCTGGGCAGCTTGCAACTTGCCGTAGTTGGGTCCATGCCAGAGAGGCAAAATGAAGTACAGGGTACTTTCGCAGTGCAATCACATACCTCAGCAGTTTGCAAGGGCACAGTTTTGTAGATGAACACAGAGAGTCGACAAGCCTGATCCGTGGATGCAATGTTTTGCAGAGCAAGATGCGGCAAGGGAGTACGATCGAGCAATGCTGCGAGGCAAAAGCGGAGAGGAGCCCAATCTCGATAGTATTTTGAACTTCCCCGTGGAAGAGTATGAGAACGACCCGGACTTGAACGTGAGGCACCCTGCCAGGAGGCGAGCGAAACAGCAGGCGCGGCAACGTGGCAGACACTCTCCCACCAGACGGCAATCTTCCATCCCAGCACACAGAACTCCTGGGCAACCCACTGTGGCCTCCCACACTGCACTCAATCCGATGAGAGCCAACCCTCCTGCAGCGGAGCCTTCAAGGCCTGTGGGAGGAGAGCCTCCAGCAGACTCATCGCCCACAGCCGCAGGATCTCCGACAAGGCTGGAGAAAGGGGCTCCCAGAGGCTCCCATTCAAGTGCCTCTCAGCATTCGGCTGCCTCGCAGATGGACAGGCCACCCAGGACGATGCCTCCTGTGCAGGAGGCTCATGCTTCCCACCCACCATCGCCACAGGGCAAGTTCACGAGTGGTGCTCATCAGGAGCCTGGCATTGCGGGCCACTTCATGACGGCAGGATCCCCTGCTTCCCAACCCTATGGGGAGCCTGGGCTTTCCAGGAATGCTGCGTTTGGGACAGACGAGAGACCTTCTCGGCCTTCTGCTGTGAGCAGGGGTGGCGCAAATCATGCAGAGACACTGGAGCAGCCTGAGGCCCCCTCAAGAGATCAGCCCCTGAGAGACCAAAACAATTCCTCAGGGCCCGAAGCTAACGCAGCGAGAAGCGGCTCGATGGATTGGATGCCCGGGAGTCCCACAGTCGCGCCATCAAAAGTGTCCCCAAGGCCAGCGGACTCCTCTCAAGTGGCTCCCCAGGGTGCCCCAGTAAGGCTGTGGAGCCCTGGCGCCGTAGGCCCTGCATCTGCTCCGTCCTGTGCCCAGCCAACCAGTCCCCAAGATCCCCACTCGACACCTGTACAACGGCCTGGCTTATCTCAGGGCGACTCTCCGCATGACGGCGCTGGCTGCACCCCTCACGCGTCTGAAGCAGGGCATGTTTCGGACGGGCTGGGCACTTGCCCACAAAGTGGTTCTGGCTTGCGTGAGGCTGTGCCCCAGGAGGCACAGCCTCCACCAGGCATGTCACCAACTGCTTGTGCGCCGCCCACTGCAACCCACTTGTTCACACCTCCCAGCGGAGGTACCCAGGGGGATCGCCCCCAAGCCGCACGCCGTGCAGTACCGGACGACGCAGGGTTGTTCGGGAAAGCAAGCCCTGCGTTTCATCCTCAGGCTGCAACAGGAGCAAGCGCAAGAGCTTTTGACAGCGCAGCTGCTGCACGTACGGCATCTGTACCAGCAAGTGAGCCGCTGCCCACAGTGCAGCGGCCGGGGCAGAATGGGGATGTACATAGTTGGTCATCTGGTGTCCCACTGGAGGCCAGGCCAGGTCCCGGCATGGGAGCCGCGGACGTCGACGTGCAGGCGACAGATTGCTCCAACTCCATGAAGGGGACCCAACAAAGCGGCAGCCATGTTGCGGAGGGGCATGCTCCTGATGCAGAGATTGCTGCGGGGGCTATGCCCGGGGCGGGTTTGCATCAGGAGGCGGGGGACCCTGCTGCGCCTGTTGATGCGCCGATAGGGGAGGAATCGCAGCTTTTCTCTGAGCCCCAGGAGCCGGTACCCATGGATGTGGATCCCCCAGGGAGCCCAGAGGGCCCACGAGAGGAGGGACCGGGCGGGAACTGGGAGGGCGTGGGGCTGCATGGTAGCAGGAGTGGAGCGCATCGTTCTCCAGGAAACGCAAAGGGAGGAACTACAACGCCTGGGGAGGCAGATGACGATGTCATCAACATCACGGGATCAGACTCCGAGGAGGGTGACGAGCTGGACGACGAGGATGATTACTATGGAGATGATGACGACGGCGGATCTTCGGACAGCGAATTGTACGTGGGAGAGCGAGAAGAACGCGCTGCTCCAGCTGCTGGAGGCACAGTGGATTTTGGCGGGAAGGTTGGATTGGATGGAACGGGCCCCACGGGTTTTGCTGGAAGTGGCAGATTCCCCATGGCAGCTCCGCATGGCCGCCAGGGCACTTCACAGGAGGGTGTGAAGCAAGAGAAAGGCAGCCATGAGTCACGGGAGACCGAGGAGGTGCCAGTGGTAGTGGTGCTAAGTGACACCGATTCTGAACCCGCGCCTGAGGAGGTATTTTCTGCCGAATCCCCACCTTCCCACTCCCCGGCGCTAGCCTTTCTGCTCCACATTTCTCTTCCCCTCCCGCTTGCAAGCCTTTGTCATAAGCTCTGTAAAGTCCCCAACTAGAAGCATGGAGGCTGGTGGAGCGTTAGGTAGGTAAATCACGTTTCTGGAAAGATTGCAAATGGTATCATGGAACCCCCTGTACTTGCTCATGGCTTCATTCTTTTTGTTCTCAGTTGGTGCCTGCACCTTGGTATATGAAGTCATGGTGCTTGTGGCTGGTGGGAACGCTTTCATGGGAGATTGTCCTTATAGTAGAGTAGCGCTAGCAACAGGCTGTGTGTGTGTGTGTGTGTGTGTGTGTGTGTGTGTGTGTGTGTGTGTGTGTGTGTGTGTGTGTGTGCGCGCGCGCGCGCGCGCCTAGAATGGTTAAGTTATTGTCACCAAATGGAGGGTTCGGGGGTTTCAGCAGTCAAGGCATACCCAGTGGAACGGGCACCCAGATGGAGCCTCAGCTCAAAAGAACAGGGATGCAAGCAGGTGAAGCCTGCTCCCTATTTGACTAGTTCTGCTTTACCCATTTCAAGGATACTTGAAAACGAGCTGCTGATTCCCCCTATGGTTGTCGCTACCCCTCCTCTCACTCCCAGTGTGGGTGTGGGTGCCCCCCCCTCTGTCTCTCTCTCTCTCTCTCTCTCTCTCTCTCTCTCTCTCTCTCTCTCTCTCTCTCTCTCTCTCTCTCTCTCTCCCCCTCTCCCTCTCCCTCCCCCCCCCTCTCTCTCTCTCTCTCTCTGTGTGTGTGTGTGTGTGTGTGTGTGTGTGTGTGTGTGTGTGTGTGTGTGTGTGTGCGCGCGCGCGCGCACACGGGCGCAGGCGCGCGTGTGTGTGTGTGTGTGTGTGTGTGTGTGTGTGTGTGTGTGTGTGTGTGTGTGTGTGTGTGTGAGAGAGAGAGAGAGAGGGGGGGGAGTGAGGGGGGGGGAGAGGGAGCGAGAGAGGGAGGGAGAGGGGGGGGAGACTGAGGAAGGGGGGGGGAGGGGGCATGGGGACAAATGAGCTGCACCACTTGTGAAGGTATGTGGTGGGGGATACAGGTCCTGGGCTGGTGAAGCTTACAGACCTCCAGACTTTTCGAAGCCTTCCCCTTATTCCTTCAGGCCGGCCGCAGCGCCCCCCGGGCGGGGCCCTCACGCAGCTGGTAACTGGTGGGCCCCTAGAGGACCCGCAGGGCCCTCTGGTGTACCGCTTTATAATGGGTCCCGTGATCCTCGCCTCAGGCAAGGAGACCCCAGGAATGGGCCTCCCAACGTAGCCCCATTTCCACACCCACGAGGATTTCCAGACCCACGAGGATTTCCAGACCTACGAGGATTTGCCCCCATGCCCCCGTTCTGGAGGGGCCCATCGCCCTTCAGTGCTTTCCATAGGCCCCCACCAATGCGGGACGCCCCTCCCCCGGGATCCTTTCCCAGCCATCCTCGGCCCCAGTTCGGCTCTGATGCAGGTTCTGTCTTCCATGCCACGGTGCGGGGTCAGCACCCCCCACCACCACATCCACACGACAGGAGGGGAGAGGAGTGGGAGAACCATCACAGCAGCTCACAGGCCAAGCCCCAGGAGGATCCCGAGGGGGAATGGGTGGAGGTGGTGGATGAGGAGGCAGGGGAACCGGTGGGGAGGGCCGCTTCAAACAACAACTCTCCCACACGCCAGTCTGCCCAGTCCCCGCCTGCACGCACTGCGGCCCCGCCGCCCGCGCCTGCCGCAGGCCCTCCTGCGGGACCGGGCCCAGCAGTCCCTCCCCCGAGGGTTGTCAGACGAAAACGGTCGGCGCCCGCTGACTCAGCAGCAGAGCCCACTCACGCGCCGGCGGAGGGCAGCCAGGATCCTGGGGCAGAGGCTGCACAGGAAGTTGGGGATGCTGGCCTGTACAATGCCGCGGCCTCTGCGGAGACTGGGGTGGCCGGGGACCCTGAAGGAGCGGCCGATGACCAGACACCTGGAGATGAGCAGGGGGCTGATGACGAGGCTGCGGCAGGTATGGTGGCTTGATCGTCAAACTTCCAACCCTTGTCTGTTGGGAACTACTCGAGTATGTGCAGAATTGTGTCTATCAAGAGCATTTGTGTGTAGAACCACCACCAGCGGCTTGTGCATGTGGGTTTAAAAGAGAGGGGTCAGAAGAGAGGGGGGGGAGGGAGAGGGAAAGAGAATGGTTACCCGCACGCTAGCGCGCACCCGCGCGCGCGCGCGCGCACACACACACACACACACACATACACACACACACACACATAGCCACGCACTTTGGCAAGCTTTTTGGGGGAAGCATTCTATGTGTGTGGCTGTAGGTGTGAGCCCTGTGCTCCTGGCTGTCTCGACGTGCTGTGTACGCTGTCTTGGAAGGGAAATGGCCAGAATTGGTTTGGCATCCATATTCTAAGCTATGCCTCTGGTTTGGTTGGCTATACAAGTTATCAGACAAATGGCGGGTGCCTCTTTGTCATAGAAAGAAGGGGGTAAGCTGACAGAGAGGGGTGAGGGATAGCCGCCTTTATTTCTCCTCTCGATCTCCCCTCCAGAGTGGACGGCGTTGGGACTCTTTCACAACGGCACAATGTCTGAGCTTGTTGCACTTGAAATTGAAGCAGTAGGGACTCTAATCTAGCCTGTCTTAGACACTCCCGCCTACATTTTCCAACCCTCCACATCCACCCTTTTCATTCATTCAAGATACGTAGGACCCACTCAATATTTTCTCAACGGGAGCGCCACCATCCACGCGCCAGTGTCTACCGCGCCTGCTTCAATACGCTGCATAGAGGCATCCACAAGATTGGCTCCTTTTCTGTCTTTTTCAGACGTCCCTTTTTAGTCCTGCAAGCGGTGGCTAGCCCTCGGGTTATGGACGTGTATTTATGTGCAGGTACAAGCATGTCAATACCGGAGATGGGCCGCACTGCAAACCGGGATGACAAAGCAGCAGGCTGGGAGGAGGCGGAGTGGGAGGAGCGCCGCCGTGTCATCGAGTCGCAGAACGAGGAGGCTCGGCGCGAGAAGAAGCGCCGTAAGCTGGCTGCTGAGGTGGAGCAGCGCGCCCAGGTGCTGCTCTGCCTTCCCCCCTCCCTGCCCCTTCTTACACACTCCTAAGCCATCTCCTCTCCTGCCATGGTGGGGAGAGCGACGAAGGGGAGGTTCGGTGCCCCTCCTTCCGCCACCAGCCCCCCGCCCCCCTTCCCCCCTTTATCTCTCTCTGTCTGTCTCTCTGTGTGTCTCCCCCCCCCCTTCTCTCTCTCTCTCTCTCTCTCTCTCTCTCTCTCTCTCTCTCTCTCTCTCTCTCTCTCTCTCTCTCTCTCTCTCTCTTCTCTCTCTCCTCTCTCTCTCTCTCTCTCTCTCTCTCTCTCTCTCTCTCTCTCTCTCTCTCTCTCTCTCTCTCTCTCTCTCTCTCTCACACACACACACACACACACACACACACACACACACACACACACACACACACACACACACACACACACACACACGGTTCATGCCTCCCTGACAGACAGCTTTGCCGCACCCGCACCTTAGACAGCCCCACATATCTGCGTGTATGCGCTGAAGTGATCAGCGCTTTGATTACGAAGTGGCGCAAGCCCCTTCCCATCCCGTAGGGAGAGCATAGTAGTAGATTTGTAGTGATGGCTCCGGGTTTGTGCATTGAGTGCCGATGAGCCCCTTCACCTCCCAGTTTGTAGATATGGAGCACGCTGTTGGGTCCGAAGTGATCAGTCGGCTTGAAGTGGGTGCTGGATGGCAGGCGAGGCTGGAGATGCATCGGCAGCAACTGGCACTGCAAGAGAGCGACTTGCAGCAGCGGCAGCGCCTCAGAAATGAGATCCGGGCCTCCCTGCAGAAGATTTGCGGCAACATACGCTCCCCTGTCTCGGTTCTAATGGCTCTGGGTGTTGCCGTACCAAACGGCTGGCGCACACATCCCACGGAGGTCTGACTCACCTTGCTCCCCTGGTGAAGGGGAGCCCCCGTGCTCCCCTGGAAGGTCCTCATCTTGCTGGCCTTGTGCTTGTGAAGTAGCCTGCCCTGTTTACCTGTCCTGGCGCTGGGCTGACCTCCCGTCTGGGCCTCGTGCGATTATCACGTTGATTCATGTCCTCCCTGGATTTTGCACCATGCTTTCTTGTGCTTCTTGCCTCAATGCTGTCGTGCCGGCATGCATGCGCGCGCACACACACACACACACACACACACACACACACACACACACACACACACACACACACACACACACACACACACACACACACACACACACACACACACACACACCCGCACCCGCGCACGCACGCACACACACAGACACCTTACACCACACACACACACACACACACACACACACACACACACACACACACACACACACACACACACACGCACGCACGCACGCACGCACGCACACACACACACACACACACACACACACACACACACACACACACACGCACACACACACACACACCCCCACCCCCCATATCTGGTATGTCTCTGACTCGTTGTCTCCCTCAGACCCTTCCACACAGCCCCCTCCCCCCTCCCCCCGCCCCTTTCCAGAGAGAGTGAGTCTGGTTATCAATCCGGGGCACGGACTGTGACATCGAGGCAGCATGGGGCTGCGTTCCACGCAGGCCGAAGGGCAGGGCAGGGTGCTGATGCGGAGGGCGGGGTGGTGCAGATTGCCAAGCTGCTGCGTAAGACGCGCCTCAAGTTCCACCCGGACCGCTTCCAGAGCGCTCCCTTGCCGGAGCAGATCCGCGCCGAGGAAATCTTCAAGTTGCTGGGCTCCCACTTGTGACAATATGGGCAACCAACTCCCGATGAGCCATCCAAGTTTACAGGACATCCCACGAACCCTCCTCATCATCCCATGTGGCCCTGCCACCTCCCAAGCCTCCGGGCCCGTGCCTGCTGCCGGAGTGCAGCTGTTGTTGCAGCCCATTCTTGTGCAGCTGTTTTTGGAGAGTTGCATCTGTTTAGAGAGTTTATAGAGAGTTTAGAGAGTTTATACACTGTGGGCATTGCCTCTTCAGGGGATGTCTGAGAGTCTGATGTCGAGGGTGGGGGTGGCGGGTTCCTGAGGGTACTTGCTAAGCGGCCAGCGAGCGACGCACTGTGGCAGCATTTGTGTGATCAACCCGATGGCAAAGCTACGTGTGCCATGTGCTCCCTCAAAACCTTGTTCCTTGGGATGTGTCCCGCACAGGGCTTTGATCTCGTGACGATTCTCATGTTGGGCTGGCACTTTTAGGGTATATGGGGGTCATTGGAGATCTGGACAGGTGCCACAAGATATGAGCAAGTTGCGGCTCTAAGTGGTTTTGGATTTCTCTAGAAGATCTGTACCATTGGCAGGGGCGAGAGTCGGTTTTTCACGATTGCTGTAGGGGCGCTCGACACATTGACGCGAGCGAGAGCTATTATTCGTTATATTAATCTTGTCGGGTGTTTGTATTCCCGCATGTAAATAACAAGTAGGAGTATGTCCGAACCGTGGATTCTGTGTGATGCATGTCATGTCATGTCATGTTACGCAGCCGACGGAACCAAACACTGGACATGACGCCGGGGGTGATGGGGTTTTCCCTTTCAATTGATGGGTTCCACAACTGTGCCAAAAGAAACCTCAGGAGGTTTGATCCGCGCCTGAAGGGACCCTGAAACACTAAGGGACCCAAAAGCAATGTGAACAGGCCGATTAGGTCTATCAATGAGCCGTACCTGGCTTAAGGCATGCCCCTTGCGCAAGGGCTGCAAGCATGGGCTTGTTCCTTGGCAGTCCACTGGGTCCAGGAGCCTTTGGGCATGATACGTAATTCTGTATGTGGCCTTCAGAGGCGTAGCTAGCGACCCTGGACCGCCAAGTGTGGCCGAGGCCCTGGTCTTCTCTGTGGAACTGGGAACTCCCGCGAGGTCGAATTTGTATGGATTTTCAGTGCAAATGTCTTTCTTTCGGGCCGGGACAGTCCCGATCCTGTCAGATTTCGGATTGAAATGTGATCTCACGGGAGTTCCCAGTATAACAGATATGAACAGATGTCTTGGGGCCCCTCATGGCGGTGGCGCAGGCTTGGGGGCACTGCCGCTCCACGCCCTAGCCACTGCATTGTACAATGTATTGATGCATACTGCACGTGCATCGTTGTTTGTGTTCTGTCAGATTGCACCGTGCCAGCAATGATATTATGACTTCGCTGGTGCAAGGCTGATGAGCTAGCGCAGGAAATGCGGTGCTTGTTGGTGTGTGCAAAGGGAGTTATGAGAGGAAGAAGAAGTTGGAGAAGTGTGTCCACGGGAGCGATCGTGGCTGTCGACGGACCCCTTTGTGGGCGGACAGCCAGACATTGTGGGGAGGGACGTTGACGTCTGTACCCCGGCATTCATTGGAGTTGCAACCACACCGTCAGAGCCCAGCCTCTGTTTTGCTGCCGCCGTCTGTGTGTGTGTGTGTGTGTGTGTGTGTGTGTGTGTGTGTGTGTGTGTGTGTGTGTGTGTGTGTATGTGTGTGTTAAGCCAACGTGTTGTAAAATTCTCTGGTTGCCTTTGCTACGTTAGTGGACAGCTCTGAGTGCTCCAACGGCACCAATAGAAATGGTGATGCCTCGTTCGATCTCATGTATCGGTGAAGAAGTGCTTCTGGGGCTCTCGCTCTGGCCCTTCAACTCAAGACAGAAACAGACAGAGACTCGTTTGGATGCACGTGCACACACACACACACACACACACACACACACACACACACACACACACACACACACACACACACACACACACACACACACACACACACACACACACACATGGGGGGCTGTGGAAAGGGCAACCACGATGAGGGTCATGCTGAAATTTCGTGACGCCCATGCAGGCACGCGGCCCTTATGCAAGCCAGATGCCCCGGGGTTGCGCAGAACCCAAATTTGAAAGGGATTGTTGGATTACAACCATGCTACTGTCACGTCTGGCTTCCACGAAACAGGTGGCGCTGCAGCATGTAGGATGCGTGGTTTGCGGTTAGGCTATGCGTCAGTTAAAATTTTGATCATGCTGGGCGGACACCGGATGGCCTCCCGGGAGCAGGGCAGGGAGCACACCGGTGGGTACCGTGGGCCCCACCCCAGTGTGGCGGCAGCCTCATCTGGCTGCTGCTCTTGAATGGCTGGACGAGCTCCCACAGTGATTTTTTGCTGGAGTCTGTTCGCCCTCTTACTATTGTTTGACACTGTCATCACACGTATTGCACTTGTAATACTCCGTCCGAAGAAGGCGTGGGGACCCAAGCTCGTGGAGCCTTACACAGTTGAAGATGTCAGCGTTTTAACAAAATTGTGGTGGTGATGAGACTGCAGCAGCGAATCTCAATGAGCCCATGGAGTGGATTGTGCTGTAAACAGGGACCCCGCGTTGCATCCGAGGGGTTTGAATGTAGGTTCATTTCGGGTTTATTTCGCGCAGCAGCTGCGCACGAGGGCCCAAACTGTGCGCACGGGGGCCCTGCTTTATCCAGTTGTTCGGTCGGCCAAACGTCGTCGGCCCCTAGTACGGTTAAGTTTCGACTGTACTGCAAAGGGAAAAGTGCGGATAGGCAGGTGTATGAAGACATTATATGAATTTTTGAGGCTGAACTTCCGAACAGGACAAACTAGGGTTGCGATGTGCGACACAATCCCCATCTGTCTGGGAGTGATCTGAGTTACGCCGACAGGCGCGCGGCTGGTGCTTGGGCTGCTGGGAGTTATGCTAACTGTATATAGTATTCCGTTGTCTTAAGTATGTAGAGGTGAAATCAGAACAGAAATCTCCGTCTCGATAGTTATTGTTTGGAGAACGAAACATGACTGCGTTGGTTCGTGCAATAGTGGATATCTAAGTGAAGGTTGGGATTGATTTGTGTAAACCGCATTGAGAAGATGCAACTCTGTTGTGCATCTTCTCTCTCTCAGGGCTGTACTCAACGAATAGGTAAGAAATACGACCTGTTTCTGGTGCATGTGTAACTGAGATACGTCGGTGGTATAAGACTGTGCCCTCTTCTCCTAGCAGCATGATGTCTTTACGTCAAGGCAAGTCTCTGATGGCAATATCTCTCTGAGCACAAGTCTTTTCCTGGAAGTTCAGGTGTTGGGAGACCTCCAAAGCCACTGGTTGTTCGGGCTGATGCATCCAAGAAGGACAAGAAGAAAAAGGCAAATGGGGTGGTTCAGAAAGGTACGGCATTCTAGATACGCGCCAATATCATGGACTCCCAGCCCCTTCTTCACCTGCTGAAGAAGGATTTGTGTCGACAGGATTAAGCAAGGGGCCGCCCCTTCAAGTCTTAGACGGAGGAACCATCTTCGGCACTGAGTACATCACCAACGTTGAGGAGTTGGACGAGCTGGAGGCAGAAGGGGTATGGGCAGCGGGGTCCAACCAGTCCCCTCCCGCCCCTCTCCATGTTGTTATACCCGGTCTCCTTTGGATTAGTGTCAGGTTTGCTGAGCGAGGTAGCCAGGCGACTGTTCTGTCATTACGTCTTGAAGTCTGCCTCACTTACACATGCAGCATGAGCATGAGCATGTTTTGCATCATTGATAGGGTGCCAGACGAGTGCCGGAAGCCGCAGATGTGTCATTGTCAAGTTGTGTTCCGGAAAGCACTGAGTAGCTGGGCAGGGGAAGCCGATGATCTTATGCAAAGAAGTGCAATGAACAATACTGAATGCTGCGGTAGCAAATGCTTTGAACAGAACTGGGAGGAGGGGGCGGGGGGGTCCAGGCCCGCTTCATGGATGCAGTCGTGAAAGTGTACTGCGTGCACACGGAGCCCAATTACTCCCTGCCCTGGCAGAGAAAAAGGCAGTACGGCTCCACTAGCACGGGCTTCATGGTCCAGGGCCCCAAGGGGGAGCGCTGGCTCCTCACAAACGCGCACGCCGTCGAGCACTACTCCCAAGTGAGTCTCCCCACCTGTTGCTCGCTCCCAACCCTACCCTGGGGACTGGGGGCTGGTGGCAGGATTCCCCCCGCATGTCTTCAGTCGTGCGGGCGTTTGTCTGCTCCACGGCGCTGGGTCAAAAAAAGTGAAAATTGCTGCAGAAGCTTTTGAGAAAAGGCGGTCGGGCTTTTGTTGACGCCCACCCTGTGTCCTCCCCAGTGTCACAGTTCCCGCCGGCCCCACAGGCATTGGCACGCTCTCCGGAAGGCTCTTCACTACGCTTCGCTCTCTATTGTAAGTGCAAGGGCACATCGATGGCGTGGCGGGGTGCCAAAGGCCCATCTTGCGTGGGATCCTGCTGTTGACTCCGCTCGAGTCCCCAGCCAAGGGCCCCCAGCAGGAATTGCCGCACGGAATGGATGCTCTTGGCTGTGGCCTCGAGCAGAGGCACCGCTCCACAGGGGGACCCCGCTGTGGACCCCCGCCTGGGAAGTTACGCGGGGGGTCATGCTGGAGTGGCTGGGAAGTCGGGCGGGAAGTCATGCTGGTGTGGCTGGGAAGTCGCACGGGAAGTCGGTGCTTGTATGGCAGGGAAGTCGCGCCGGAAGTCGTGCGGGTGTGGCCGGGCATGAACGCGGGATCGCAGCGGGAGATGATGAGGGGAACACATGACGTGTTATGCCGCCGACACAGCTTTCGCCACATGGTTTTGCAACACGACACAACACAAAAGCTGTGTCACTATAGCACTGTGTCAGCCTTAGGCAATGCAAACTCCCCGCCTGGAGGGTTGGGGGGGCTTGGCAGCGGACAACAAAGCGTCTTGTTTTTGCTAGGCGGCCAAAAGTGAAGCATCTAATTTGGCAGCTTAAAACGAAGCACTTCTTTTTCTGGGGGCGGCAGAAAAACAGAGCATTTCTGTGGGTGTGCTCGGCAGGTGAAAGCGAAGCATCTACATTAGCGGGAAAACTTAAAACGGAGCAGATTTTTGGCTGGGGGCGGCAGACAGCAAAGCATTGATTTTCCCCCGCCGGGGGGGGGGGGGGGGCTGCGCAGGTGAAAGTGAAGCGCAGGGGGGATGACCAGAAGTTCATAGCGGAGGTGCTGTCAGTGGGCACGGACTGCGACATTGCCCTGCTGTCGGTGGCGGACGACGACTTCTGGAAGGGAGTGGAGGCACTGCGCTTCGGGCCCCTTCCCCGCTTGCAGGACGCTGTGGCGGTTGTGGGGTACCCCATTGGCGGGGACACCATCTCCGTGACGTCGGGCGTCGTTTCCCGCATCGAGGTCACTGCCTACGTGCATGCCAGCACGGAGCTGCTGGGTATTCAAATCGACGCCGCCATCAACAGCGGCAACTCAGGTGCCTCTGCCTTTCTGCGTCTTGGAAAAGTGTTGCGTTTCCCGGGCGGTACATAGTGCATCGAACCAGGGCGACGTCTTGCAGAAGGTACAAAGGGCGTTGAAGCAGGGCGGTGTTCTTGCAGGCAGTACAAAGGGCGTTGAGCAGGCAATGCTCGTTCCAGGCGGTTCAGGGATGCATGCAGGACAGTGGGGCTTGCTAGGCAGTACAGGGGTGTTGTCGGGTGGGACGAGCATCTTGCCGAGAGGTACAGGGGGGCTTGTGGTGTGATGGAAACATGTTTGTTGTGCGGGACGAATGTCGTGCCCCGCCGATACTGATGTCTTGCCGGGCTGTACAACCACCCTGCCCGGCGGTACAAGCATCCAGACGGATGCTGCCCGTAGTAGGGCAACCCCGGTGTGGACCCTCGTTCT